>SKCR01003485.1:0-306294 GCA_019454045.1 Zanthoxylum bungeanum
ATTGTTGTTCGGAGATAGTTGTGTAAGAAGTTTTTGCTCCTAAGACGTATCTCATTCTAATTCGTAACAAGTTATTTTTTATTTATTTCCTTTTAAATTATTTAAATTTATAAATTCTCCATAAAGTTGATTAATTTTGATCTTTATATGCTCATTTGACAGGTGTTATCAACATACACAGTAACATATGAACATGGATTATATGCGAAAATTTGTAATATTCAGTTCTCTATTTTATTGGAGGTAGCACCTAAAAGCAGTGAAATTTATATTTATATTAAAAAAATAAAATTAACCATACTTTTACTTAGTAACCGGAAATCCTGCCTCAGCAAGCAGCGATTGTTCGTGTCAAATAGTAGAATCTGAGTTAATTTAAAAAAATGATGATGATGATAATAATTAAGTTTCTACTTAGTAACCGGATATCTTGCCTTAGTAAGTATTGATTGTTCGCGTCAAACGATAAAGCTTTTAACATTTTAGATCCAAGCAATTAAGTCTGTAGGGGTATCTTAACATCTAGTTCCTTAAAGCCAACTGGTTTGGAGTCACTGGCTCAAAACTCGTTACAAGAATTGAAGATGTATTAAAAAAATTGCATTTATAAATAAATTTCCATTCCTAAAAAAGTGTGAATTCTGATATAACTTTAGGACAAAAATATTTCCCTCTTTTCAACTACACTTGTTAATGTTGTGGGTGTTAGGGTTGGTGCTCGGAGTGCCAATCCATATCGTATTTATTTCCGATTCATAAATACGAACAGTTCTTTTTCCATAATAATACTTTTTTAATTGTAGCACCTCTTGTCTTTTATACACCTATTCGATCTAATTGTGATTAGATATCTAATTTTGATTAGATTGAAACTAAATCCGGTTTAGTGATATGTGTATAATAGACAAAGACCCTAGGATTTACAATGTAGTGCGCAGTTAAAACATAGTTTGTAATTGACATTGGGAAGCGCACTATAAGTAGTATATGTTGGAGTTGGTGCTCAGCACGCCAAATTTTATTGTATTTATTGTAAATACGATGTACATTATATTTTATTATGAATAAAATTAAGTAATTTTCATCAATATAATCTTATATATGGTAAAGGCGTAAAAGACCTTAAAATGAATAGTTGTGACATAATTACAAAAGCACCACAATTGATACTGAGAAATGTCACAATATGATTCATTCTTAAAATATTCATGGGCAAGGTTTTTACATATCTGGTCGGTGGTAAACCCGTGAGACCGATACGTGTCGTATATTAGAATTGTTCTAATGGTTTATCTCAGTAAACCATGAGTCTTGGGAGACTCGTATAGACATGTAGGTATTTATTGGATAAATACTGAACGACTCATATAAAGATTCCTGATAGATGGTACACCAACATCAATAGGAATCTTTACGAGTCGAATAACATATTAGCTCATTTGACTTGTGATAGCACTGTGGATATGTGAGATATCTTTCATACTTTGATGACAGTCACATCAACGATCTTTTAAGATCAGACCATCGCCTGTTCGTTGGGTATGGACTGATACTCACGATATCTTGTGATGTATCCAGAAAGGATCTGTCAGTCCCATGTACGAGATTTATGTGTCAAATTTGTGATTCTTTGAAATCCTTGGCCGAGGTATGAATCGAAAACGAGTTCTGAATATTTCCTAAGAATCATAATTATGTCGCGACACATGAATTATTCATAGCGGAGATTTGACATTTAATCTATATCTCCGGAACAATTCGGATAACCTATGATAGAAGGATTATATATGCAATGACTTCGACTTGGATGGTTCAACTCGATTATCGATGGTCCTCGTAATTTATGAGTAGATGAATTACGGACATGGAAATGGTTTCCATGATAGATAAACTTGAACATAGAGAGTCCCACAATATAAAGTGCACTCGTTGAGCACTTGGGCAATTAATTATGGATAATTTGGATTATTCATAAATTACAATGCGTATTACATAATGTGTATTTTCATACGATACATAATTTAGATTAGATACACATTATTAACCTTTTGGATTTTGACACTTGTTTATTATTATTATTAATTAATTAATTATTAATAATAATAAAATTGGAAGAATATTCTTGGAATATTTTTCCATGTATTTATTTTGTCATTTTGTTAATTATTAAATGAATTAATTAATTTGTTAATCGATTTATTTTAATTAAAGAATATTACATGAATATTCTTTGATTTGGCAAATTTTGATTTGCCAAACCATGTGTATTTGACCCATGGTTTTTAATTAACAAAAATCAAAATAAATATCAATTATGGATAAGATCAAAAGTGTGTCAAAATTTTGGCCATAAAAATTAATTAATTTTGTTGTAAAATTGATTCAATTTTCGGCCAACTAGGGTTTTTTGCATATAAAAATGAAACTTGTTTCATTTTACAAGTTGATGACTCTCGTGTGTTGAGAAATAAAAAGAAAAGAGGGGTTAAGGTTTGAGAGTTAATCAAACAACACCAAAGGAGAAATGGAATTAAAATTGGAGCTTGGATTAATGTAATTAAACGTTTCCAATTTCAATTTCTTATTTTGTTTTAAAGCATGAAAATATATATGAGATATGTATTTTATATGTTTTAGAAGATATGTATCTTGGATATATTTTGAAACAAGAAACTTGGTGTCAATTGATTAATTAACCTTAATAGTTTCTTTATTAAAGCATGTGTAAATGGATTAATTAGTGAATTAATCTTCAAAATTAAAATTTCCATTCTAGAGTGATATTGCCACTCAAATGTTTCTTAGAATTGTTCTGGGAACTTTATATTGTGGTGATTTAATTTGGTGCAAATTAATTGGATTTATTTGGTATATAAATTGAATTGTGGCTTGAAAATTGGACAAAACAAAAACTGGATCAGATCTGGTTTTTTTATTTATTTTAAATCTGAATATTTTTCATGTAAAAATGTGTTATTTAGGTGATAGTGGATCTGTATTGGGTGGTGGATAAATTCCGGAAATTGTTCCGGGGCGAAAACGCGAGAAAATGGTGAAATTCGCGTCAAAACGGGTTTGTTGTGTGCCGACTGTGATCCCAGCGAACTAGGCACTGTCAGGCAGGCCAAGGGCTAACCAAACACTGCCTAAATGTCCGGGATGACCCGGCTCAGAGGTTGGCCAACCGGTTTGACCATTTTCCCGTTACGCGTAGATTTGTCGAAAACTATTTTCGTAAATTAATTCATCGTGTAACCAAATATATTATGTTATTAAATGTTAATAAATAATATATTTAAACCTTTTTGAGTGAATTATAAATATTTGATATTAATTAATTCGCTCGGGAAAATTTTAAAATGTTTAAAAATAATTTTCGCCCTCCGCCGCGTCCCTTCCGCTGCGCTTACCCCAACAAATGGTATCAGGGCGTCTGATCCCACATCCAAAATATATTTTTTCATGCCTTAAATATTCGATATTTAATTCCAATTTATTTTACACATGCTTTAGAATTAATTGCTTGAAACAATTAGTTTGGCTGTTTGATAGTTTTTTTGGTAAAATCCCCAAAATAAGGCTTTGTTTTCTGTGAGTGTATTGTACACTAATGGGTCCGTCTCGTCAATACGGATGTAAATATTTTTCTTGATACGGTGGTTGTATCTGCCAAAGCAGTGCAGCTATGGTTAATGGAAATTTGTTTATACCGGTAAAACTTATTTGATAAGAATAAATTCGAGCGAACGTGCATACCAATAGATGCAAAGCAGTAGTGATGTGATACATTAGTACCTTGGATATGTATATTGACGAGTATTGCATTGAATACGCCCCATCCAATAGATGCCAAAGCAGTGAGGATCGAAAACGGTTCAGGACCTATTTTAAAGAGTCACATTGGATGTGATTGGTAATTGTTACCTACTTTCAAATATATTTGGGATCAATGTGCCAAAGCTGTGTGTTCAAATATATTTGTGAGGTCTACTTCCTGCTATTTAATTTAATTTAATTATTGAATTCTCGTATTTTGTTTGTGGATTATCAATTTACTTAAATTAGTGGGAGGACATCCTTATATTAAAAATCCATGATATGTTGGATGTTTTCTGATATTGATGAAATTACTTTTATCTGTTAACTCATGTTTCTTTTGAAAAGTTTGTGATGGAAGCTACTACTTCCGCTAATCCGTTTGCTCGTGTCATGGACACGAACAAATTGGCTGGTCCTGAAAACTTTAGTGAATGGGAATTGGATCTTAAGATTGTCTTAAGGTCCGAGAAGTTGGGTTATGTGCTGGATAATCCAGTACCGCTGGATATTGCACCGGAGTCATTACCTAAGAGAGAGATGTATTTGAGAAATGGAAGGATGATGATTTGAGAGTGAAGTCACTCATTCTCTGTTCTATGTCTTCTGATCTAAAGAGGCAATATGCTGATATACCTGACTCCTATAGCATTATAACTCAACTTCGGGAGCTTTTTCTAAACCAGGAGCAAAACCTGGTGTACAAAATCTTTGTGGAATTGTTCCACGCTCGTTTGGCTGATGGCAAGCCCGTGAGTCCACATGTTTTGCATATGATGGATCTCATGGAGCAGCTCCCAAAGTTTAACTTTCAGCTGAATGAGACTTTGGGCAGGAATTTTATTCTTGGCTCACTCCCACCGGTATATTCCGAGTTGATTATGAACTTCAACATGCATGGAATTCGCTGTTCCTACAGTCAGTTGCATAAGATGCTTCAGACTGCTGAGGAGGACATCAAGAATGGTGTGCCGACACTCATTTCAAAGTCCTCTTTGCCTAATTCTTCTTTCTCTCAATCTGCGAGATCAGGCAAGAAGAAGAAGAAAAAGGCAAATAAGACTGGCTCCGGTGTTCCTCCGAAAGGAAAGGTTGAAAAGCCAGACAAGTCGAAGAAGAAGAAAGCAGCGGAGGACAAGTGCCACCACTGTGGCAAGATTGGACATTAGAGGCGCAATTATCCAAACTATATAGTTTCCGTTAGACGGGAGAGAGCCTCCGCATCAGGTATGTTTATTTTCCCTATCATTGATATCTCTTTGGCTTGTGAAGCCATTGGTTCTGGATGAGTTTTAGATTCTGTTAGTCCGACTCACATCTGTAATTCGTTGCAGGGGCTGAAGGTCAGTACAATGCTGAATCCAGGCGATATACAGCTTCATTTTGGAAATGAAGATTCCTTATTTGCAGCAGCCGTTGGCGAATATGAGATTCGTTTATCCAGAGGCAACATCATTTTGACAGATTATGTTTTTGTGCCTGGTTCTGTAGCTAATACTATCTCATTGTTTGTATTAGATACAAAAGGATATCATGTACATATTAAGAACCGTTCTATGTATATATATATATATATATATATATATATATATATATATATATATATATGATATATATATATATATATATTATATGAATGATGTTTTGTTACACAAATGTTCAAATTCGCAAGGTCATTTTATTTTGCAAGCCTTTAGAGATGTTTATGAAATTGCGGATAATAAATGTAAAAGATCTGAAATAATTGATACTGAATTGTGGCATATGCAGTTAGGTCATATAGGTGTATGACGCCTAACCCAGTTGGTTAAGAATGGTCTGATTGATAATCTAACCATACAATCTTTTCCAACTTATGAATCTTGTATTCAGGGTAAAATGATCAAAGCGCCATATTCTGGTGTTGGACATCGAGCCACCGACTTACTGGAGCTCGTGTATAGTGATGTATGTGGTCCTATAAGTCACACTGCTCATAGTGGTTTTTCTTACTTCGTAACATTTACTGATGATTTGTCACGGTATGGTTATGTTTATTTGATGAAACATAAATCTAAAACCTTTGAAAAGTTTAAAGAAGTTCGAAACGAAGTAGAAAAACAAACCGATAAATTCATCAAATATCTTTGATCAGATCGAGGTAATGAATATATGAGTAATGAATTCACGGATTATCATAAAGAGAAAGGGATTCTCGTTCAATATACTCCTCCGGGTACGCCACAGCACAATTGAGTATCTGAAAGGAGAAATCAGACTTCATTGGATATGGTCCGATCCATGTTGAGTTTTACAGATCTACCTTACTTTTTATGGGGTATGCTCTTCTAACTGCTGCACATCTGCTGATTAGGGTTCCTTCTAAAGTTGTTCCCACTGCTCCATATGAGATATGGGTTGGTAGGAAACCGAACCTTAATTATATTAGGGTTTGGGGCTGTCCTGCATACGTCAGAGTTACGCAGCAGGACAAACTTTTGCCTTGAGGGTGAAAAGTTAGGTTTGTTGGATATCCTTCGAACTCCAAAGGATATCAATTCTATGAACCCGAGCATCGAAATGTGTTCGTAGCTCATTTTGCCATATTTCTTGAAGAAGAATTCTTGGCAGAAGGTGGTAATCATTGAAGGGTTGAACTTGATGAAGTCCAACCTATAGATAACAGACCGATAGAGGAATCACAAGTTCAGATAGAATTAGAACCTTCTAGTTCCACTCTCCGTAGGTCTACTAGGATATCGAGGCCTCATGAGCGCTTGTATTTGATACAAGACAAGAGTCTCGATGTGCTTCTCGTGGAGGAGACTGATTCGTATACCTACAGAGAAGCAATGTTAGACATTGATTCCGCTAAATGGCCGGAAGCCATGAATTCCGAAATGGACTCTATACATCAGAATCAAGTATGGGACTTGGTTCCGCTTCCCGAGGGAATTGTTCCCGTAGGTTGTAAATGAGTTTAAAAAAGGAAGCGCGGGCCTGATGGGAATGTTGAAACCTTCAAAGCCCGACTGGTTTCTAAAGGTTACACTCAAAGGCTAGTTGTGGACTATGATGAAACATTTTCACCAGTTGCGATGCTAAAGTCTATTAGGATTTTATTGGCTATCGCTGCTTACCATGACTATGATATTTGGCAAATGGATATCAAAACGGCTTTTCTTAATGGATTTCTTGAAGAAGAAATCTATATGGAACAGCCAGAGGGTTTTGTCTCCAACCAAAATTATGGCATGGTATGTAAGCTTAAGAAGTCCATTTATGGACTTAAACAAGCTTCGCGGAGTTGAAATCTTCATTTTGATGAGGTAATCAGATTGTCTGATTTTCTCAAAAATGAAGAAGAACCTTGTGTTTATAAGAAGGTTACTGGGAGTATGATCGTGTTCTTAGTGCTTTATAATGACGACATCCTGATCATTGGAAATGATCTTGGAATGATGCAGGGTGTTAAAGTATACCTCTGTAAAAACTTTCCATGAAAGACTTGGGTGAAGCTTCTTATATACTTGGTATAAAACTATAGGGATAGAGAAAGGAAGCTGATTGGGTTATCCCAATCTTCGTACATAGATAAGATCCTAGAAAGGTACAGCTTTAGCAATTGTAAAGTTGCTAATATACCTTTTCGACCTGGCATTCATCTTTCGAAGAAGATGTGTCCTCAGACGGAAGATGAAAAGGCTAGAATGTCTAGTCAACCTTATGCATCATGCTTAGGAAGCATTATGTATGCCATGTTATGTACGAGACCTGATATTAGCCATGCAGTAAGTGTTACTAGCAGATATCAGTCAAATCCAGGTAACGACCATTGGATGGCGTTAAACATATCCTAAAGTATTTAAAAGGTAATAAGGATAAATTTCTTATTTATGGAGAATGTGATTTACAGATAAGAGGATACACAGATTCTGACTTTAAGTCAGATCCTGATGATAAAAAGTCTACCTCAGGCTTTGTATTTACTCTTAATAATGTTGCAGTCAATTGGACGTGTTCCAAATAAGGATCAACAGATGATTCCACCACTGAGGCGGAATATATTGCGGCATCGGATGCTGCAAAGGAAGCTGTATGGATTAGAAAATTTATCACTGAATTGGGAGTTGTCCCAAGCATCAAGGATTTGATCCCGTTGTTCTATGACAATAGTGGTGCCGTTGCACAAACAAAATAACCCAGAGCGCATCGGAAATCAAAACATATGGAACAGAAGTACCACATTATTCGTGAGATCATCGCTCAATGAGATGTTGCCATATGTAAGATATTTGGAGAGGACAACATAGTAGACCCACTTACGAAGGCCTTGCCTCTGAGTGTATATGATAATATATTTTAACATGAGACTTGCACCACTAATACTTATGACAATCAATATACTTTGGTTTTGGTCGTCCAGGGCTTTAATCGGTTTCTGTATACGCCTCTTCTAGGTGTATAACGGTCTCATCCGAAATCGAGTATCACTTCAGTCATATGGAGATGATGGTCACCTAGGATATGGTACTAGTACTCCTATGTACTGCAGTCATCGGGATAAAATGACAAGGTCAGGTTTATCCGATTATAGAGACTAGTTACCAAACATCTGACACGTGCTTCGTACGGGGCAGACACAATTCCAGCCCCAGGCCTAGCACGTGATCATCCGATACTGGATCGAAATACGCAATACTACTTATACTACGCCTGATATAGATCACTATATTCCTGTAAGGATATTTCTGGAGAATTGGGTAGGCATGGCGCATTGCTAGAAGCCAACCTTGTCTTGTAAATCGGTACAAACGTAGTACTAGGTACTTACGTGTTCGGATAGTCCGACGACCCGATTTACTGCCAACATATCCGGGGATCTCATGGGTCGCTTCCCGAAGATTCACCGATGACGTATGACTCGCACTTTAATTAATATGGGATTAATTTGATGAGAGAAAAAATTAATCTGGGATTAATTGCGGAGATATTTTATCTTGGATAAAATATCAATTAAAGAGAGATAATGATTAATTTGGAATTAATCGATAAAATAATATAATCGATATATTATACGAAATTGGATTTCGACGCGGAATTAAAATTAGATTTTAATTCAGGCGAACGAGTTAATTTAGAATTAATTCGTTAGCGACATGAATAGTGATTTCGCTAGGCATAATCATTTAATTACGTCGCAAAAGAAAATTCGTTAATTTGGAATTAGCGAACCCGAGCCCGAGATTGTTTGCGAGCGCATTCGCATTTCGAATTCGAGTGCGGCACGCAAGTCAAATCAAGCATCAAATCGCTAGTCGCATCAACCGTCAAATCATTAGTCACTTTGAGTGATGTGACAACTTGTCACATTGATTGATTGATTGATGTGGATTGATGGTTGTAGTTGGCAAGCATTTATTGGCTTGACTTTTTTATTTGGTAAATCAATTGATTTGATTTTTTGATAATAGAAAATTGTGTATTAGATACACAAAATTGAATTACCAAAACACTTCAATCTCTCTCTCTTTCTTTTACGGTTTGGAGCCATTTTCTTTCTTCTCTCTCACGCCATTTCTTGTTCTGTTTTCTGGGCAAAACCGAGTAGTGAAGGGAAGCAAAAAGTCATGATTTTGTGGAAAAATGAAGAGTGTTAGCACACTACGAAGTCATGCAAAGGTGATAGGGAAGTCTACCCATGAGCATGGAAGTTCAACACAAGCTTGGAGCTTGCTTAGAGGACCTCACATGGCCGATAATGGAGGACCATTTCACAGCTCACTGCCGAGCATGAAGGGAGGCAGAAAATCAGATTTTTGTTGTCCAATGCGTCGCACAACCGATCGATGTGAGTATTCCACAACTCCTTTAATGTATTCGCACTTATTTTCATTGCTTGATTCGATCTTGGGAAGCTTAGAGAATTCCAACAGAACGCTCTGCATTCGTGGTTCTTTTTGAGTGGACGTTCCAACAAAAGCTTCCAGAAACCAAATGTTCAAGTCACGTTTATCATTGGGTTCAGATAAAATCTTCCAAAGGCTTCACGTTTGTTGTGCGTTCGTCAGGACGTTCGAACGATTTTGTGTGACTACTCACGTTCATCACGCGTTCTTGTGGTGTTTGAACGGCTGTGCGTAAGTGGGTTATTTTGGAGGAGTTTTTGAGCCAGTTTTGCACTAGGAAAAACTTATCTTTGCCCTTCATATATAAACAAACATAGAGCGACCTTATCAACTGTTGGAAACATATTATTCTGAGCTAGAATTTTGTTTGTTTTCAACATTCTTGATAATTCACCTAGAAGACCTTTTTGGTTTCACTGTCTTCTTTCTTTTGGTGAGATTGAGTTTTGATTTACCATCAATATAGATACACAACCCTAACCCAATTTCTTAAGCCTTTAGAATTCTTTAGGAGGAAGATTGGTAGTTGGAGTTTCGGCTTTACGGGTTCGCATGTTTGATCCACTCAGGACTTCAGAGGTTCTGGAGAAGGTCGCTTGGTGTGGGCTCAAGGAATTCTTTGAGTTATTACATTCTAGAGGTATTCGAGTTGGTAAAGTTGTCATCATAGGTCATATACCATTGCTGTAAGTTTTCTCATATATAGTGGATTTGGGTGGTAGCCCATACCCGGAGTGGTTTTTTACTCGCATGAGTTTCCCAAACCATCAATGTGTTGATTTTATTTACTGCTTTGATATATTTTCTTTGATTTATAACTACTTAGATTAAGAGTGGTTGATTGAATCACACCATAGTCGCTATAACTTTGACTTGTCATAGATTAGAGTAGTTGAATAATTCCTCATAGAGTTAGAACCTTAGCACAATTTCTAATTTTTCAATTGGTATCGGAGCGTGACTACGATCCTTGACCCATTTAGATATAAAGAGAAGTCAACCCTTAAATTATCCCCGTTCTTTGATGGGACTGAGTACCGACATTGGAAGGTTCACATGATCGCGCTCCTCAAGTCCCTATATGAGAGGGTCTAGATGTCAGTAAAGTATGAGCTGAAATCTCCTGTGGTTATGGTTGATGGGGTCTCTTCCCATCAAGATAAATTGACTTTGAAAAAACAGAAGTTTGATGCTAGTATTAGGAACAACAAAACCATTAATGCCATTCATGTTGCTCTTTGCTCCACTGCGTTTAAGAGAATATCTATATGTGAGATAGCCAAAGACTCATGGGACATCCTTCAGATTGTGCATGATGACACAATGTCAGTTAAGAATAATATACTCCAAGATTTTGCTACTAGGTTTGAAGTTGCTAGGATGAAAGATGATGAGACTTTTGATGAATTTTATGCTGAGATTAACAATATTGTTAACTCCAGCTTTAACTTAGACGAGACTGTTCATACAAATATGATAGTTAGGAAAATCCTTAGGTCCCAACCTGAACGATTTTTTTACCAAAGATCACAGCCATCGATGAAAGTAATAACTTAGATCACCTTTAACAATATGACCTCGTAGGAAAATTTCAGGTTTATGAGAGAAAACTTCCTGGATATAAAAAGCCCAAGACCATAGCGATAAAGATCGTAAAAGAAGTTGAACATGATTCGTCAAATGATGATAAAGATAATATACTCACGGATACTGATTTGGCCATGTTTACGAAAAAGTTTAAGAAATTTCTTAAGATGAAAAAGACTTGTCGTAGCACTGATAGGGACATGGAGGACAAACCTAGAGGGATTGGGTATGTAAGATGTGAATGTACCATATAACTAAAGTCGAAGGGCAAGAAAGTTATGGCATCATCACTTAGTGATTCAGAAGATGACAATACTTCAGATGAGTTTCCTAAGGATAAGAGTAATTTTATTGCATTTGAGAGTGAGGATAATGTTAGTGATATATATGTTGTTTCAGAATTCTCTCACGATGACTCCATAGACGGGGATGAACTTCACCTAGCTTACACGAAAATTTTCAATGAGAGCTTAACTATTAAGAATAGAAACATTGAGGTCAATAAGAGGCTGAAAGAAGTGGAATAAGAAAAGAATGAAGTTCAAACAAAGCTTGACAAGAGCTTGAGTGTTATTGATGACCTCGAGGAGCGGAATAAGTATCTACCCGATAGAGTTGAATTTTTGAAAGTAGAACTCGAAAATGCTAGAACACCGATGTCTGTATTTTCCAGGGAAACTGAGAAGCTAGACTGCAAGTTGGGGACATATGTATCTCAATGTGAGAATAGAGGAGTAGATTTTGTTGAGTCGAGCTATGACAAAGGTTCATCATTTAAAATCGTGTCTGTCACTCCTCCGTGTAACCTAGGTAAGAAACTTGTAGTTAAAGGTCATAAAAATACTCATGTTATTTCTTGTCAATCTAGAGGTATGGCTGGTAAACCTCGCTCTCGTCCGAGCTTTGTGTCTGTTTGCCATCATCGTGGCAATGGAGGACATATTAGAACTAAATGCTTCATGTTGCACAAACATAAGAAAATGCCTAAGAGTGTTTCGACTAGGTTTGATTATTCAAATCTAACTTTTCATGTTTCTGCACTAGCTAAACAGACTCAACTCATTAGTGAGAAACTTACACTACTGACTAGGAATATTCAGGTGAAATAGATTCCTAATATAGTTTGGGTGAGAAAGGAAAATTCTTTCTTAATAACTTTTGAATGCCTTGATCCTAACATATATGATGAGAGTGTATTTCGTTACACATCTTCTTAGATGTTACATTCATGTTTCCCCTTTGCATGTGTGTGCGCGTGTGTTTTTTGTTTATTGCACAACTATATGTCTTCTTGTTTTCGCTGCATATGGGGTTTGTTTGTTTTGTTTATTTTTTATTATATGTCCCTTCATATATATGATGGAAACTCAGACATAAATTTCATAGCTGATTCCTAATAAATAGTATTATGATATGCACTCGGGAATACAAATATACGTACCATTGGATAATGACATGCCATGTTGTTTCTTTCATTATTTTTGTGTTAAAAGAAATTAAAATAAAAAGATCAAAAAGATTTTCTGACTTGAAAGAGCATATAAAAGCATGTGCATATGGTCATAGTATATAGGATATATGTTTATGCATGTGTAATATGCTTTTATTTTTCTTGATGCTCTATGATCATGAATTTATGTGATGGAAACCCTTAGTATATCTTGTGCTTGCATCTTACATATACTTTTTATATCTTGAGGTTTGGTCGTATGTATGAATTCTTGGACTGGCAGTCTAATCTCTATTATACTTAGATCAGTAAATAGTGTGAACTTTGACTAGATGCCCATATGCTATCCCTTTGTAAAAGTTAAAGAAAAAAATAAAAATATTAAATGATTCTCAAGCAAAAGAGCCAATTGGCCAAATTCAAAAGATAAGGGCAAAAACCCTTCACTTGAAAGAGTTTTTTTTATCTCATATTTAGGGGAAGAATATTATAGCATGCAACCAATGTTGCCTATTTTTAGGTCCTAGTGGTGCTGGGTTTGAACAACTATTTTTGGCATTGGTGTGTCATGAGATGAGATTTCTTTGGTTGTGTCCAGCTCATAAATTAAGGTCTTAAGCCTTGACTTGTTGTGCATTTATTTTTCACGCAAGTGCTTGCTATGCTTTGGTATTTATGTCATAGGCATGTGTGTATTATTTAGCATGACCAAAAGTGGTACGTATTATCTCATGTCATAAACAGCTGAGTGCTGACTCTTGTAATGCTGTTTTGAGTCGTTTTTTACTATTTTTTATGCTTTTTAACTCATTGTGTACTTGTGTGTGTTTCATGTCATCGTATACCCTATTTTAGCATTGCATATTTCTGAGTTTCTACTTCCTGTGTGTTCGTTTTGCTAACTGAGTACGGCTGTTAGTGAGAGGGAGTAAGTTAAGTTTATATATTCTCTTGCATGTGAATTTTAATTGGTATCTTGATATGTTATTTTGACATTTTATTTTTATCCATTGTTGATTGGGACTAAAAAGTGCATATTTATTGAGAGAATAAAATATCATTTTACACTTGTGGTTTCATTAATCCCCTCAATTTAGCACGTTTATGTAATAATATTTAAATTTATGTTTTATATTTTTTTTATTGTGATTTTTATCTTTTATGTAGGTGAAATAATACTTTGGATACATATTTAGAAAAATGGACTTGACATTTAGATTTTGGAGGCTAGAAATTTAATAGGGTGTTCTAACAGTGTACAACTTCAGAAATTCTATTCTTGTGCAATGTTCGTATTTTGGCTATAATCTTTTACTCTGATATCAGATTAAGGTGATTCAAGTTCCAAATGAAAGAAAACTCAAAGATCAATAACATTGATGTTCATAAGATTTTCGAATTCTGAAGTTTCCAAGACAGAAATTGATGAAGAATCCAAAGTATGTTAAATATCAAATCTTTAAAAAAAAAAAAACAACAATTGTCAATTTCTCCACCAAACATGATTGCATATTTGGTGGAGTGTTTGATGGAGTGTTCAGTGGAGAAATTGATGGAAGCCTTTATTTTTGCCTATAAATAGAAGCCATAATTTCATTTTCATTTTCATACTTCTTTGATTTCTTCTTAAGGAATTAAAGATTATATCTTGTTTATTTAAATTCTTGTAATGTCTTTTAATTTTAATAATAAAAATATGTGATTTTAATTACAGTATGAGTAGCTAATTACTTCCTGCTGGGGGAATGGGTGGAACTTTTATTATTTAAGTTTAGGTTAATCTCACTTATCTTATAATATATAAATAGTAATGAATAATAATTAATTGAGATCTGGATTAATTATTGACAAACTTTTCTACCGCCTATATGGCTGGTTTTATACGATTTTGGCATAATTGAGTACCTAACTGGGCTTGTTATAAACAAACGTTATCACCGCCTTTATGGCTGGTTTTATATTTTTGGCATATTTAGTACATTGGCATGACTAGTTATCGACAGAAATGACTACCGCCTTTATGGCCTGTTTTGGCATAGTTAATTCCGGAAGCAAATTAATTAGGTTATAATTATAATTTTTATATTATAAAAAGTGAGATTTCTAAATATAAAATATTAAAAATGGATCTCATAACCCCAACATTTTATTTTATTGCTGTCATCTAATTCAAATTATCCAAACAACTTCAAACAAATCAAATCTTTTTTTTTCTTTTCATTTAAATTATTATTTTAACATACTAAATCTATTCCCTGTGGATCGACCCTGGACTTACCATGTTATTTTATTACTTCGAGACTCTTATACTTGGGAGTAAAGAACCACTTTTTGAGCATGCCAAGTTTTTAGTGCCGTTGCCAGGGAATATAATTTAGTAGATAGAATAATAATTTTTTTCTTTCTTTTATTTTTATTTTCTCCCACTTGTTTAAAATATTTTTTTTTGTAAATATTGCAGGTTGCATGATACATTGGTCTCAGTCATCTAGTGGAAGATTAAATAGAGAGTCTCCATGACCTTCATCATCAGTCAAAATGGCGGAGAATCGAATTGAAAATCCACTTGCCCGAATTCAAAATCCAGTTGATCATTAAGAAAACGAGTCTCAGCATGGTGATCTTAATCATCCAAGGACACTCAAATAATTCATGAATCCCACCAGGACAGGATCACCATCTTGCATTGTTTTCCCCCCAAATGCATCACGTTTCACTTTCAAACCAGGTATCATCCAACTTTTACCCGCATTCCATGGTCTTGAATAAGAAAATCCTTATCAACACTTGAGGGAATTCGAAAAGGTATGTAATACTTGCACAGATCAAAATTGCAGCATGAATATAATTCGACTTAAGTTTTTTCACTTTTCTTTAAAGGAAAAAGCTAAAATTTGGCTGCAAAACCTTAGGTCGGGATCCATTAGAAAATGGGATGATTTACAAGAACAATTTCTGAAAAAATTCTTTCCCCATCATAGGACAAACTCTTTAAGAGGAGAATCACAACTTTCACACAAGAGTCGGGGGAAACACTTTACCAATGTTGGGAGAGATTTAAAAATGTTGAATGTTTATCCACATCACGGGTTTGAAACATGGAGGCTGGTTGCCTATTTCTACGAGGGGTTAACACCCCAAGGTAGACAAGTAATGGAAATGATGTGTAGTGGTGAGTTTAGGGACAAAAGTCCCGAAGAAGCATAACAGAGAATGCACAACACTGGGACACAGTTGACACTTATGAGTCGCCTGTCAAACCACAGCCATCTGGAAGAGGTATGTTTAACCTTAGGGAAGACCATGACCTTTCTGCTAAGTATACATCTCTAGCTAAAAAGTTGAGGCACTAGAAATAATGAAGAGTGATCATGTTAAACCTGTTCAAGAAGTCATATGTCAAATCTGTAATTCAAATGAACATGTCACACAAGTTTGCCCAACCTTGCCAGCCCTGCAAGAATGTCTTCATGACCAAGTCAGTTCCATAAACACTTTCAATAGACCAAATCCAAACACATACTCCCAAACCTATAATTCTGGTTGGAAAAACCACCCAAACTTCAGTTGGAGGAATGATAACCAAGCACAACCATCACAAAAACCTCCCCAGGTACACCAGAATTTCTAAAACTCCCATAATTATGCACCATATATCCCGCCACCTAGGAAAACCCTTGAGGATACATTGCATGCATTCATTGAGAAACGATAAGCCATCATTAACCAACATGTGCAAACATTGATTGATCTGAAAGATACTTTTTCCAAAATCACATATGCATTGACCATTTATGAGAAAGGTAAGTTTCCTGCACAACCATAGCCAAATCCCAATAGTCATCAAAACTTTCACGAGGGTAGTTCCAGTAGTCAACGCATTAACCAAGTCAAATATGTTAGTACTCTTCGCAATTGTAAGGTCATCCACAAACCTAATTTTGAACCTCAGGAAATTGAAAATAAATCAGATTCAGTGGGTAAGGAAAATGTTAATGAACCAGTGCCTATCGTTGATGATAACAATTTGTCACATGCACCTCAATTTCCTCAGGCATTAAAAACAAATAAATTGAACCATTCCCCAGAAATTTATGAAATATTCAAACAGATAAAGGTCAATATTCCTTTGTTAGATGCCATCCGACAGATACCATCTTATGCCAAATTTCTAAAAGACTTGTGCACCGTTAAACGAAGACATCAGGTAAGAAAGAAAGCTTTTCTAGCTTAACATGTAAGCTCCATTCTCTCCACCAATAATACTTTAAAATACAAAGACCCTGGCTGTCCGACTATTTCATGTATTATTGGAGACAAAAAAATTGAACATGCTTTACTTGACCTTGGAGCCAGTGTAAATTTGCTTCCATTTTTGGTTTACCAACAACTTAATATTGGCGAGTTAAAACCAACTTCAACTACTCTTTTACTTGCCGATAGATCAGTTAAAATACCGAAAGGAATTGTAGAAGATGTGTTAATTCAAGTCGATAAATTCATATATCATGTGGATTTTATTATTTTAGAAACACAACCTGAGGCAAACAATTATAAACCAGTTCCTGTAATACTTGGTCGTCCATTTTTTAGCAACAGCTAATGCTTTAATAAATTATAGGAATGGAATCATGAATTTGTCCTTTGGCAATATGACATTGAAGCGTAATATTTTTGACATGTGCAAACAACCATACGATGAGGACAGTGAAGACTAGAGCATGGATCTAATTGAACCAATTATGGAAGAAAATATTCAGGGGAGTTTATCTGACCCTATAGAAATTTATACAGCTAATTTTCTTAAATCAAGTATGTAATTAGATTTAGATATTCCTAATGATTTTTTACTTGATTCTACACAGGTACTGGAAGAAGATGGAGAGAACCAAAATCTTGAGGAACTAAAAATAATGGAAGAAGGAAAACATGAGGAAGCACCTAATTTGGAATTGAAGCCTTTGCTAGGAGAATTGAAGAATACATTTCTTGGAGATGAACAAACATATCATGTGGGAAGTTCTTCCTCTCTTACAAGCGATCAAGAAAGACAAATACCTCCAAACTTAAATCATCAAGGCATTGAAGAAACTCTCGCAAAACTCCACAAACATTTTCCATCTCTTCTCCGAAATACTTTGATGAAAATTTATAAGAAACACACTGAAAGAATGAGGCTTCTTATGAACCATGGTATTCCTAGTCATATTCGTTGGGTAATAGAAGCAAGGGTTCACTTAGTAGATGAGTCATCTGACTCTTTCATTTCTCACATGTCTGGTTGAGGGAAAAATACCTATGCTAAGAAACGAAGAGCTAAACAATTAAGTGTTTGTTATAAATATGCACGCTGGTCATGCAACACTCGTTGTCGTTCTTTAGGAATGATGTCTGACAATCGCGAATATAAAATTCAATTCATTAGAGATGGCTTGAGTAATGAGTCTTTAAATGATATATCATTGACTCTTGAGACGCATCATAATGGACATGTTCATCGAATAATTCACAATTTGCATACACAATTTCAAAAAGAAAGACAACGTTATAGTCTCGGGAATCTGACTTTAAAATACCTTATTTGCCAATTTATAAGAAAATTGGATGGGAAGCATATCCCTGACCCATAGAGGGCGTTCAAGCCGTTAATGGACGTAAAACCAGAGGAAGATGTGAGCAACAATCACAACTATATTTCAATTTACTGTTTTGATTTTCATTTATTGTTTTATGTTATAATTTTCTTTTTGGTAGCAATAGATTCAATTGTCAATTCCACGCTAACCAGGTGATGTCTTCTAAACTCTACTTCTTCTTTTTTCAGACACTGGGGACAATGTCTCAATTTGGTTGGGGGGAGGGGATAGTTGACTTGTTTGTTTTTGCTTTATGTTTCATTGTTGTGTTTTTATTTTTTCTTTGTAGTTATTTTGTGTGTAAAAAAAAACTAAAATATTTTGTTCTGATTTTATTTTGTGTTTTAAACAACACACAAACTAACAATAAATTTTTGACTAACCAAGTGGAATTGTTGTTCGGAGATAGTTGTGTAAGAAGTTTTCGCTCCTAAGACGTATCTCATTCTAATTCGTAACAAGTTATTTTTTATTTATTTCCTTTTGAATTATTTAAATTTATAAATTCTCCATAAAGTTGATTAAATTTGATCTTTATATGCTCATTTGACAGGTGTTTTCAACATACACAGTAACATATGAACATGGATTATATGCGAAAATTTTGTAATATTCAGTTCTCTATTTTATTGGAGGTAGCACCTAAAAGCAGTGAAATTTATATTTATAATAAAAAAATAAAATTAACCATACTTTTACTTAGTAACCGGAAATCCTGCCTCAGCAAGCAGCGATTGTTCATGTCAAATAGTAGAATCTGAGTTAATTTAAAAAAATGATGATGATAATAATTAAGTTTCTACTTAGTAACCGGATATCTTGCCTTAGTAAGTATTGATTGTTCGCGTCAAACGGTAGAGCTTTTAACATTTGAGATCCGAGCAATTAAGTCCGTAGGGGTATCTTAACATCTAGTTCCTTAAAGCCAACTGGTTTTGGAGTCACTGGCTCAAAGCTCGTTCCAAGAATTGAAGATGTATTAAAAAAATTGCATTTTAAATAAATTTCCATTGCTAAAAAAGTGTGAATTCTGATATAACTTTAGGACAAAAATATTTCCCTCTTTTCAACTACAATTGTTAATGTTGTGGGTGTTAGGTTTGGTGCTCGGAGTGCCAATCCAGATCGTATTTGTTTCCGATTCATAAATACGAACAATTCTTTTTCCATAATAATACTTTTTTTAATGGTAGCACCTCTTGTCTTTTATACACCTATTCGATCTAATTGCGATTAGATATCTAATTTTGATTAGATTGAAACTAAATCCGGTTTAGTGATATGTGTAAATTAGACAAAGACCCTAGGATTTACAATGTAGTGCGCAGTTAAAACATAGTTTGTAATTGACATTGGGAAGCGCACTATAAGTAGTATATGTTGGAGTTGGTGCTCGGCACGCCAAATTTTATTATATTTATTGTAAATACGATGTACATTATATTTTATTATGAATAAAATTAAGTAATTTTCATCAATATAATCTTATATATGGTAAAGGCGTAAAAGACCTTAAAATGAATAGTTGTGACATAATTACAGAAGCACCGCAATTGATACTGAGAAATGTCACAATATGATTCATTCTTAAAATGTTCATGGTCAAGGTTTACATATCTGGTCGGTTGGTAAACCCGTGAGACCGATACGTGTCATATATTAGAATTGTTCTAATGGTTTATCTCAGTAAACCATGAGTCTTGGGAGACTCGTATAGACATGTAGGTATTTATTGGATAAATACTGAACGACTCATATAAAGATTCCTGATAGATGGTACACCAACATCAATAGGAATCTTTACGAGTTGAATAACATATTAGCTCCTTTGCTTGTGATAGCACTGTGGATATGTGAGATATCTTTCATACTTTGATGACAATCACGTCAATGAACTTTTAAGATCAGACCACCGCCTGTTCGTTGGGTATGGACTGATACTCACGATATCTTGTGATGTATCCAGAAAGGATCTGTCAGTCCCATGTACGAGATTTAGGTGTCAAATTTATGATTCTTTGAAATCCTTGGCCGAGGTATGAATCGAAAATGAGTTCTGAATATTTCCTAAGAATCATAATTATGTCGCGACACATGAATTATTCATAGCGGAGATTTGACATTTAATCTATATCTCCCGAACAATTCGGATAACCTATGATAGAAGGATTATATATGCAATGACTTCGACTTGGATGGTTCAACTCGATTATCGATGGTCCTCGTAATTTCTGAGTGGATGAATTACGGACATGGAAATGATTTCCATGATAGATAAACTTGAACATAGAGAGTCCCACAATATAAAGTGTACTCGTTGAGCACTTGGGCAATTAATTATGGATAATTTGGATTATTCATAAATTACAATGCGTATTACATAATGTGTATTTGTATACGATACATAATTTAGATTAGATACACATTATTAACCTTTTGGATATTGACACTTGTTTATTATTATTATTAATTAATTAATTATTAATAATAATAAAATTGGAAGAATATTCTTGGAATATTTTTCCATGTATTTATTTTGTCATTTTGTTAATTATTAAATGAATTAATTAATTTGTTAATTGATTTATTTTAATTAAAGAATATTACATGAATATTCTTTGATTTGGCAAATTTTGATTTGCCAAACCATGTGTATTTGACACATGGATTTTTAATTAACAAAAATCAGAATAAATATCAATTATGGATAAGATCAAAAGTGTGTGTCAAAATTTTGGCCATAAAAATTAATTAATTTTGTTGTAAAATTGATTCAATTTTCGGCCAACTAGGGTTTTTTGCATATAAAAATGAAACTTGTTTCATTTTACAAGTTGATGACTCTCATGTGTTGAGAAATAAAAAGAAAAGAGGGGTTAAGGTTTGAGAGTTAATCAAACAACACCAAAGGAGAAAGGAATTAAAATTGGAGCTTGGATTAATGTAATTAAACGTTTCCAATTTCTAATTTCTTATTTTGTTTTAAAGCATGAAAATATATATGAGATATGTATTTTATATGTTTTAGAAGATATGTATCTTGGATATAGTTTTGAAACAAGAAACTTGGTGTCAATTGATTAATTAACCTCAATAGGTTCTTTATTAAAGCATGTGTAAATGGATTAATTAGTGAATTAATCTTCAAAATTAAAATTGCCATTCTAGAGTGATATTGCCACTCAAATGTTTCCTAGAATTGTTCTGGGAACTTTATATTGTGGTGATTTAATTTGGTGCAAATTAATTGGATTTATTTGGTATATAAATTGAATTGTGGCTTGAAAATTGGACAAAACAAAAACTGGATCAGATCTGGTTTTTTATTTTAAATCTGAATATTTTTCATGTAAAAATGTGTTATTTAGGTGATATTGGATCTGTATTGGGTGGTGGATAAATTCCGGAAATTGTTCCGGGGCGAAAACGCGAGAAAATGGTGAAATTCGTGTCAAAACGGGTTTGTTGTGTGCCGACTGTGATCCCAGTGAACTAGGCACTGTTCGGGCAGCCCAAGGGCTGACCGAACACTGCCTAAATGTCCGGGATGACCCGGCTCAGAGGTTGGTCAACCGGTTTGACCATTTTCCCTTTACGCGTAGATTTGTCGAAAAATAATTCATCGTGTAACCAAATATATTATGTTATTAAATGTTAATAAATAATATATTTAAACCTTTTTGAGTGAATTATAAATATTTGATATTAATTAATTCGCTCGGGAAAATTTTAAAATGTTTAAAAATAATTTTCGCCCTTCCGCTGAGCCCCTTCCGCTGCGCTTACCCCAACAAATGGTATCAGAGCGTCTGATCCCACATCCAAAATATTTTTTTTCATGCCTTAAATATTCGATATTTAATTCAATTTATTGCCTTGAATTCGCCCCATCCAATAGATGCCAAAGCAGTGAGGATTGAAAACAGTTCAGGACCTATTTTAAAGAGTCATATTGGATGTGATTGGTAATTGTTACCTACTTTCAAATATATTTGGGATCAATGTGCCAAAGCTGTGTGTTCAAATATATTTGTGAGGTCTACTTCCTGCTATTTAATTTAATTTAATTATTGAATTCTCGTATTTTGTTTGTGGATTATCAATTTACGTAAATTAGTGGGAGGACATCATTAT
This sequence comes from Zanthoxylum bungeanum, assembly GCA_019454045.1. Classification (NCBI taxonomy): domain Eukaryota; kingdom Viridiplantae; phylum Streptophyta; class Magnoliopsida; order Sapindales; family Rutaceae; genus Zanthoxylum; species Zanthoxylum bungeanum. The sequence goes on from SKCR01003485.1 coordinate 22,512, forward strand.
GGTAAAAATCCATGATATGTTGGATGTTTTCTGATATTGAGGAAATTACTTTTATCTGCTAACTCATGTTTCTTTTGAAAAGTTTGTGATGGAAGCTACTACTTCCGCTAATCCATTTGCTCGTGTCCTGGACACGAACAAATTGGCTGGTCCTGAAAACTTTAGTGAATGTGAATTGGATCTTAAGATTGTCTTAAGGTCCGAGAAGTTGGGTTATGTGCTGGATAATCCAGTACCGCTGGATATTGCACCGGAGTTATTACCTAAGAGAGAGAGGTATTTGAGAAATGGAAGGATGATGATTTGAGAGTCAAGTCACTCATTCTCTGTTCTATGTCTTCTGATCTAAAGAGGCAATATGCTGATATACCTGACTCCTATAGCATTATAACTCAACTTCGGGAGCTTTTTCTAAACCAGGAGCAAAACCTGGTGTACAAAATCTTTGTGGAATTGTTCCACGCTCGTTTGGCTGATGGCAAGCCCGTGAGTCCACATGTTTTGCATATGATGGATCTCATGGAGCAGCTCTGAAAGTTTAACTTTCAGCTGAATGAGACTTTTGGCAGGAATTTTATTCTTGGCTCACTCCCACCGGCATATTCCCAGTTCATTATGAACTTCAACATGCATGGAATTCGTTGTTCCTACATTCAGTTGCATAAGATGCTTCAGACTGCTGAGGAGGACATCAAGAATGGTGTGCCGACACTCATTTCAAAGTCCTATTTGCCTAGTTCTTCTTCTTCTCAATCTGCGAGATCGGGCAAGAACAAGAAGAAAAAGGCAAAGAAGACTGGCTCCGGTGTTCCTCCGAAAGGAAAGGTTGAAAAGCCAGGCAAGTCGAAGAAGAAGAAAGCAGCGGAGGACAAGTGCCACCACTGTGGCAAGATTGGACATTGGAGGCACAATTATCCAGACTATATAGCTTCCGTCAGACGGGAGAGAGCCTCCGCATCAGGTATGTTTATTTTCCCTATCATTGATATCTTTTTGGCTTGTGAAGCCATTGGTTCTGGATGAGTTTTAGATTCTGCTAGTCTGACTCATATCTGCAATTCGTTTTAGGGGCTGAAGGTCAGTACAATGCTGAATCCAGGTGATATACAGCTTCATTTTGGAAATGGAGATTCCTTATTTGCAGCAGCCGTTGGTGAATATGAGATTCGTTTATCCAGAGGCAACATCATTTTGACAGATTATGTTTTTGTGCCTGGTTGTGTAGCTAATACTATCTCATTGTTTGTATTAGATACAAAAGGATATCATGTACATATTAAGAATCGTTCTATGTATATATATAATATTAATGATGTTTTGTTACACAAATGTTCAAATTCGCAAGGTCATTATATTTTGCATACCATTAGAGATGTTTATGAAATTGGGGATAATAAATGTAAAAGATCTGAAATAACTGATACTGAATTGTGGCATATTCAGTTAGGTCATATAGGTGTACGACGCCTAACCCAGTTGGTTAAGAATGGTCTGATTGATAATCTAACCATACAATCTTTTCCAACTTATGAATCTTGTATTCAGGGTAAAATAACCAAAGCGCCATTTTCTGGTGTTGGACATCGAGCCACTGACTTACTGGAGCTCGTGTATAGTGATGTATGTGGTCCTATAAGTCACACTGCTCATAGTGGTTTTTCTTACTTCGTAACATTTACCGATGATTTGTCACGGTATGGTTATGTTTATTTGATGAAACATAAATCGAAAACCTTTGAAAAGTTTAAAGAAGTTCGAAACGAAGTAGAAAAACAAACCGATAAATTCATCAAATGTCTTCGATCAGATCGAGGTAGTGAATATATGAGTAGTGAATTCACGGATTATCTTAAAGAGAATGGGATTCTCGTTCAATATACACCTCCGGGTACTCCACAGCACAATGGAGTATCTGAAAGGAGAAATCGGACTTCATTGGATATGGTCCGATCCATGTTGAGTTTTACAGATCTACCTTACTTTTTATGGGGGTATGCTCTTCTAACTGCTGCACATCTGCTGAATAGGGTTCCTTCTAAAGTTGTTCCCACTGCTCCATATGAGATATGGGTTGGTAGGAAACCGAACCTTAATTATATTAGGGTTTGGGGCTGTCCTGCATACGTCAGAGTGACGCAGCAGGATAAACTTTTGCCTTGAGGGTGAAAAGTTAGGTTTGTTGGATATCCTTCGAACTCCAAAGGATATCAATTCTATGAACCCGAGCATCGAAATGTGTTCGTAGCTCATTTTGCCATATTTCTTGAAGAAGAATTCTTGGCAGAAGGTGGTAATCATTGAAGGGTTGAACTTGATGAAGTCCAACCTATAGATGACAGACCGATAGAGGAATCACAAGTTCAGATAGAATTAGAACTTTCTAGTTCCACTCTCCGTAGGTCTACTAGGATATCGAGGCCTCATTAGCTCTTATATTTGATACAAGACAAGAGTCTCGACGTGCTTCTCGTGGAGGAGACTGATTCGTATACCTACAGAGAAGCAATGTTAGACATTGATTCCGCTAAATGGCCGGAAGCCATGAATTCCGAAATGGACTCTATACATCAGAATCAAGTATGGGACTTGGTTCCGCTTCCCGAGGGAATTGTTCCCGTAGGTTGTAAATGAGTTTACAAAAGGAAGCGCGGGCCTGATGGGAATGTTGAAACCTTCAAAGCCCGACTGGTTTCTAAAGGTTACACTCAAAGGCCAAGTGTGGACTATGATGAAACTTTTTCACCAGTTGCGATGCTAAAGTCTATTAGGATTTTATTGGCTATCGCTGCTTACCATGACTATGATATTTGGAAAATGGATATCAAAACGGCTTTTCTTAATGGATTTCTTGATGAAGAAATCTATATTGAACAGCCATAGGGTTTTGTCTCCAGCCAAAATTATGGCATGGTATGTAAGCTTAAGAAGTCCATTTATGGACTTAAACATGCTTCGCGGAGTTGAAATCTTCATTTTGATGAGGTAATCAGATTGTCTGATTTTCTCAAAAATGAAGAAGAACCTTGTGTTTATAAGAAGGTTAATGGGAGTATGATCATGTTTTTAGTGCTTTATAATGACGACATCCTGATCATTGGAAATGATCTTGGAATGATGCAGGGTGTTAAAGTATACCTCTGTAAAAACTTCTCCATGAAAGACTTGGGTGAAGCTTCTTATATACTTGGTATAAAACTCTATAGGGATAGAGAAAGGAAGCTGATTGGGTTATCCCAATCTTCGTACATAGATAAGATCCTAGAAAGGTACAGCTTTAGCAATTGTAAAGTTGCTAATATACCTTTTCGACCTGGCATTCATCTTTCGAAGAAGATGTGTCCTCAGACGGAAGATGAAAAGGCTAGAATGTCTAGTCAACCTTATGCATCATGCTTAGGAAGCATTATGTATGCCATGTTATGTACGAGACCTGATATTAGCCATGCAGTAAGTGTTACTAGCAGATATCAGTCAAATCCAGGTAACGACCATTGGATGGCCGTTAAACATATCCTAAAGTATCTAAAAGGTAATAAGGATAAATTTCTTATTTATGGAGAATGTGATTTACAGATAAGAGGATACACAGATTCTGACTTTAAGTCAGATCCTGATGATAAAAAGTCTACCTCAGGCTTTGTATTTACTCTTAATAATGTTGCAGTCAGTTGGAAGTGTTCCAAATAAGGATCAACAGATGATTCCACCACTGAGGCGGAATATATTGCGGCATCGGATGCTGCAAAGGAAGCTGTATGGATTAGAAAATTTATCACTGAATTGGGAGTTGTCCCAAGCATCGAGGATTTGATCCCGTTGTTCTATGATAACAGTGGTGCCGTTGCACAACCAAAATAACCCAAAGCGCATCGGAAATCAAAACATATGGAACAGAAATACCACATTATTCGTGAGATCATCGCTCAATGAGATGTTTCCATATGTTAGATATCTGGAGATGACAACATAGCAGACCCGCTTACGAAGGCCTTGCCTCTGAGAGTATATGATAGACATGTAGAGGCGATGAGTATTAGATACCATCAAATTTGGCACTAGAGCAAGTGGGAGAAAATGTTGGAGTTGGTGCTCGGCGCGCCGAATTTTGTTGTATTTATTATAAATACGATGTACATTATATTTTATTATGAATAAAATTAAGTAATTTTCATCAATATAATCTTATATATGGTAAATGCGTAAAAGACCTTAGAATGAATTGTTGTAACATAATTGCAAAAATGCCACAATTGATACTGAGAAACGTCACAATTTGATTCATTCTTAAAATGTTCATCAATATAATCTTATATATGGTAAAGGCGTAAAAGACCTTAGAATGAATAGTTGTAACATAATTGCAAAAATGCCGCAATTGATACTGAGAAACGTCACAATATGATTCATTCTTAAATTGTTCATGGTCAAGGTTTACATATATGGTCGGTTGGTAAACCCGTGAGACCGATATGTGTCGTATATTAGAAATGTTCTAATGGTTTATCTCAGTAAACCATGAGTCTTGGGAGACTCGTATAGACACGTAGGTATTTATTGGATAAATACTGAACGACTTATATAAAGATTCCTGATAGATGGTACACCAACGTTGATGAGTGGTATTTATATCACTATTTCCCACTCATTTAACCTAATATTTTATATAGTTTCTTGAGTTTTGTGAATATTTTGATTGTTTTGTGTTATTTTGTAGATAAATAAAGTTTCAGGACATTCTGGAGGTGATTTCGAGCAAAACAGTAAAAATTGGCAAAAAAGGCATTTTGGTAAAATCTTGCTTCGCGACGCCAAGACCTTAAGCGTCACGACGCCTAACATGCGCCAAACAGTACTAACGTGTGCCGGGTCCACAAATCAGAATCTGATAAAGTTTGACTTTGCTAACGTGCGCCGTGCCACGTGTCACCATCACAGCCGATCTGCTAACATGCGCCGTGAAACATGTCAGCATCCTACGGTGCCGACAGTCATCATCGTCACGTGTGCCACGTGTCACTCCACGTCATTGCCGTGTCATCAGCCACATCACCAGGTTGACCGAGTCAAACTACCACGTCATCAGCAGCGAATCAGGAAGTGCCACGTGTCGCAATCCTACAGTGCCGACAGTCTTTTTCCCACGTGCCGCCACATCACCGCCACATCACCACCACGTCAGCATCAATCATTGAGTATCTAATCCTTATCTGACGCGTGGCGGATAAGAATCACATCGACCAATCAAAAGCCGCCACATGTCACAATAATTGAAGCCCAACCACCTCGCCACGTGTCACCTTATCAGCTTATCCAGAATCTGCAAACCAACGAACCAGAGCATGCCACGTCGATAGAAGCTGGCGTAGCGATGCCAAAGGCCTCAGCGGTCGCGATGCTGGAAGCCTACCGAGGCCTATAATTCAGCTCGAAATTTCAGTTTCAGTTGCACCACTCTATCTCATCTCTTTGATGTAAATAGAGAGTTTCTCTCTCTACTTTCTTTTAATTTTTATTTTTTTTTTAGTTTTGTAATTAATTTTAATTACGTTTTGTAATAATTTAATTAAATTTTTACTTTTTACTTTTTACAGTTTTACTATTTATCATGAGGAGGTAACTTCCAGCTAAGGTGAAAGGTAATTGTTTTACTGTTACTATTTAGATTAATCTCCCTTAAAAATAATATATCACTATTTAAAATATTGACTTAAAAGGATACCGCCAAATTGGTCGGTTGGTAATTCAATTTTAATCTGGTTTAAACCTGACTAATAAAGGATACCGCCAGATTGGTCGGTTGGTAATTAAATTTTGGTTCCGCCTTTATGGCTGGTTGGACTTAATTTGACTTAATCAGGTTACCGCCTATATGGCTGGTTGGTAAAATAATCACAAGTTTATATTTATTTTATGGGAGATATCTAAATTAGTAGTAGTAAAAGTAATTCCTTTTACCTTAGCATTTTATTTTATTGTAATTTACTTTTCAGTATTTACTCTACCGCATTTTTACTTTATGTCTTTTATTTTCAAGTTTTTACTAGCCCTAGTTATGTGTTATAACTAAATTAGTTATCTAGGGTTGTGATGACTTTTAATATCACCGTTTTATAAGGGTTAGATTATAGCTTGGGTAATATAAAGATTTATTTATTGAGTCTTAATCTTAATGCTTTTGCATTAACTGGCCATTAATAAAATTGATCTGGTAAATCTAAAATGAACTAGACATAGGGATTTTAGGTTTCAGCCGTAGACTCTATAGGCCACGATCTTCCTTGAGGATAGATAACCCTTTAATAGATTTCCTTACAGGATAGGAATATGGCCATAATTGGAACTTAACTTAATGAATCCAGATAATTTGGTTGACATAGACATGTGGTTCAATTGGGTTAAACTGGGTATTTGTGTCTGACCATCGACATAGGCTTTTACATAATTTAGTGTTCCAGGTTAATAAATCAATATATTACCCAACTTTAAGATAACCACTTCATCTTTAAAATGATATTGGAAGAAATTACAACCCTAGATAGTTTTTAATATTGAATTTTCTTAAAACCTATTTTCGACAATTTTATTTACTTACTTTTAAATTTAGAATCGTCACCATTTCAAATCAATCAATCAACCTGTTAGATACTAGTAATCATTTGACCTCATAAAATTAATAGATTAGATATTAAGTCATCATGGGATCGATATTTTTATATTACTTGAACGATACGTGCGCTTGCGTTATACGTGTGTGTTTACGCCGGTCAAGTTTTTGGCGCCGTTGCCGGGGACTTATTTATCTTTTACTATTAGTTTAGGGGTTAGATACGTTACTTGTATCTAATTTCTTTTACTTATTGTTTTTGTTTTCTTGTGTTTCAGGTTCTCAGAAACTACATGAGACGAACCAGAAGCTTTGAACTATGACCGGTTGACCCAGAAATTGAAAGAACCATCAGACAGTTGAGAAGGGAAAGGCAAGAAGGCCAAGAAGCTTTAGTCAACATGGAACCTGAACCTTTGAACGTTGCACCACCAATTCCCATTCAAGACAGAACTATTCCGGTGGTTGACAGACTCATTTCTTGTATTATACTTCCTCCCTTACCAGCAAATGCATGTGACATCAAAACATGTATCCAGATGATTCAGCAGTCAGTTCAGTTTAGGGGGAATGCAACTGAAGATCATAATGCCCATATCAGCAACTTCCTGGAAGTTTACGGCACTTTTAATTACAACCGAGAAGCTGAAGAAGCAATGAGACTGCGTGTTTTTCCATACTCCTTGAAGGACAGAGCTAAAGCTTGGCTACATTCACTACCAAGGTTCCATCACAACTTGGAACACTTTAGCCACCAAATTTCTTGCAAAGTACTTTCCACCAGCTAGAACCGAAAAACTGAGGAATGACATCACATCCTTTGTACAACAAGATTCAGAATCCCTATGCGAAGCTTGGGAAGATTCAAGATTTACTCCGGAAATGTCCTCACCATGAGATTCCAAAATGGCTTCAAGTCCAAACATTCTATAATGGGCTTTCTGGAATAATGAGAACCACAATCGATGCTGCTGCTGGAGGAGCCTTGATGGCAAAAGGAGAAGATCAAGCCTGGGACCTAATCGAAGAAATGGCCAACAACAATTCCTTGTGGCCAACAGAAAGGAGCATGATCCAAAGAATTACAGGAATTTATGAAAGTGGAGCCAATACAGCAGTCAACGCCAAGCTAGATCAGATATGAAAATTCATGGAGACTCTTACCACTGGATCCACAAGTTCACTATATGGAGGAGCACCGGAGTCGAACCAACTTGAAGAGACGGTGAATTATGTAAACAATTTCAACAGACAGGGGAACAATCCATATTCCAACACCTACAACCCAGGGTGGAGGAATCATCCCAATTTTCATGGAGCAACAATTCAGGCCAACAGCAGAACTATCCACCACCTGAATTCCAGAAACATAACAAAAGCCAGGAGCAGGCAAATGAACCAGGAATAACAGAAGTGTTGACCTACTTGAAAAAGATAGAAGCAAAACACGACTCTCAAGCAGCAAGATATGATGCTATGTTTCAAAATCAAGTAGCATTGAATCAAAGCCATTCAGCCTCTATCAAAGCACTACAGAATCAATCGGACAACTAGCCAATGCTCAGAGTTACAGACCGCCAGGTACCCTTCCTAGCAACACAGAGCCAAATCCAAAGAACATGAGGAATGAGCAATGTCATGCCATCATGTTAAAAAGCGGTACTGAAATCAACAAAGATGTTGGAGCCAAAACAACTGCTGAGGAAGTTCCAAAAGAAACAAAGCAACAGATGGAGGAAAAAGAATCAAAGGAAAAAGAACAGATCCTTCCACCTCCACCTTTTCCTCAACGTCTTCAGAAGAAAAATTGGTCAAGCAGTTTTATCGGTTCCTGGAGATCTTCAAAAAGCTGCATATCAACATTCCATTTGCAAAAGCATTGGAACAAATGCCCACCTATGCCAAATTCATGAAAGATATTCTTTCACGAAAACGGAGATTGATAGATTACGAGACAATAGCATTAATAGAAGAATGCAGTGCCATCATTCAGAGGAAACTTCCCCCGAAGTTGAAAGATCCTGGCAGTTTCACTGTTCCTTGCGTCATAGGAGAACATAACTTTGGTAAGGCTTTGTGTGATTTAGGTGCGAGTATTAACTTGATGCCTTTCTCTATTTTCAGGAAATTACAGATTGGAGAAACAATGCCAACTTCAGTCTCACTACAACTTGCTGATAGAACGCTCGTATTTCCAAGAGGCATAGTTAAGGATGTGCTGGTCAAGGTTGACAAATTAATTTTCCCAGCAGATTTTATTGTCCTTGATATGGAAGAAGACGCAGACGTGCCAATCATCCTCGGGAGACCAACCATTATTGATGTACAAAAAGGAGAACTAACCATGAGGGTACATGACCAAGAAGTAACATTCAAAGTTTTCAAGGCCATGAATTTCCCAGATGATGAAAAAAAGGAGGAATGTTTCAAACTCGATGTGATACACAGTACCATTCAGAACTCCAATACAATGCAAAGTTCTACTAACAAACTTAAAACATGTCAATTGCCTGTGGAGCCTAAAGATAAAGCGTCTTTTGTACTGAAGAAGCCAATTCTTACACTACAAGCAACGGAAGAGAAAAAGTTCCACCAGCTCAACGAATTGGAGGAATTTCACAATCAGCCTTTTGAGGATGCCAAATTGTACAAAGAAAAGGGCAAGAAAAGACATGATGAGAAGTTAGTGCGCATACAATTGGAACCAGGGCAGAAGGTACTGTTAAACAAATCAAGGGTGAAATTCTTCCCATGGAAGCCAAAATCACGGTGGTCAGGTCCATTTGTGATCACCAAAGTTTTACCAAAAAGAGCCATTGAGATACATGATCCTGACGCTAACAAAACTTTCAAGGTTAAAAACAAGCGTGTCAAGCACTACTGGGGAGAATCATTTGAGCGACAAAAAGAAAGTGTCACACTTTCAGATCTAGCCTAACGTTCGAGAAGTCAAGTCTGGCTGACGACTTTAAACTTAGCGCTAGCAGGGAGGCAACCCATGCAATTTTTGTATATAATGTGATTTGGTGTGATTTATTTTTGTGTGTTTAATTTTTGCAGGTTTAGTCATTTCAAGATGGAAGAAGCTCTCGCCAATCTTCACAAGTAATTTCCTTCTCTCCCTAAAAAATCTCTGATGAAAGTTTACAAAGCTCGCTTAGAACGGATGAGATTACTGATGATCAAAGGTATTCCTACTGACCTTCGTTGGTTAATTGAAGCACGGGTCCGATTGGCAGGTGAGTCTTCTGACTCTTTTATTTCACATCTGTCTGGCTTAGGAAAGAGCACATATGCTAAAAAGAGAAGAGCCAAAAGAATGTGTGTTTGTTATAAATGTTCTCGCATATTTTGTAATACTCGTTGTCGTTCTTTAGGAATGGTGTCTGATAACCGCGAAGATAAGATTAACTTCATTAGGGATGGCTTGAGTAAGGAGTCTTTGGATGACATATCTAAAACTCTTGAGACGCATCCTAGTGGATGTGTGTATCATGAAATTCGCATGTTATATGCACAATTCCAAAAGGAAAGACAAATGTTAAGTCTTGGGAATCTGACTCAAGAAGACCCTGTTTGCCAGTTTATAAGAAAATTGGATGGAAAGCTTGTCCCTGACGCATAGACGTCAATCAAGCCTTTACTTTTCTTGTAAATATTATATCTCTTTGTCTTTTCTTAATAATTGTGATTTGTTTTGTTGTTTTCTTTTAAATCCGACAGGATCCAGACCTTTTTTACTATCACGATATTAATTCGCTACTAATCGTCCTCTGGAAGATACTTGTGCTATTTTTACTCACCCTTTTCAGGTACTATAAATTCAACCCGTCATTGCACTTATGAAGGCATCCAGAGTTGAGAAAGAAATGCATAAAAAAAAATGGAAGCCACTTCAAGAAGACAAGTTGAAAACATCTGTGTGTTTTGCGGTAGTAGTGTTGGTGTTAAGCCACAATACGTAGAAGCAGCACAAGAATTTGGTCGAGTCTTAGCTGCAAGGAATATGCATTTAATATATGGCGGAGGCAATCTCAGACTTATGGGGATCGTTTTAAAGGCTGTACAGGAAGGAGGCAGTCACGTTTTGGGAATCATCCCAAAACCCTTGGCAGAAGCAAATCTTATTGGATCATCAAACAGAGATGAACTGATCGTGCCAGGTATGTCTGAACGACTGGTAGAAATGATTAACCGTGCTGATGCTTTTATTGCTTTGCCAGGTGGCTTGGGTACATTGGAGGAAATTTTTATAGTGCTATCTTGGGCGAACCTGAACATACACCAGAAACCGCTTGGACTGCTTAACGTTGATGGATTTTATGATTTTCTTTCTGTGTTTCTTGATGATACCCGGAGAAATGGGTTCGTGTCAAAACCTATGAAAGAACTCCTCTATACTGCCAGAACTGCTCCGGATCTAATAGACAAACTTTTAGCCTATGAACCACAAGTTGACCCTATCCTTTCAAAGATAAATTGGTCTGAGGACGATCGTGGTAAGAGGCTTAGGATTAATCTGGATCTTCACCTTTAATTTCCTGTGGATTTTCAGCTAACCAGGTACGACCTTCTTAACTCTCATTTTACTGTTTAAGACATTGGGGACAATGTCTCATTTAGGTTTGGGGGAGGGAATTAGTTAATCAGTACCTTATCTTTAGTTTGTGTGTTATTTTATTTTCAATCCAAAATTTTTCGAAAAATACAAAAAAATTTGAAAAATTTTCAAAAAATTACAAAAATATTTTGTGTTTTGTGATTTTATTTTGACTAAAAAGGTGAAATTGGTAAGAGATAGCTGAGTAAGGAGTTTCCACTCCTGAGACGTATCTCAAGCCTATTTTTGAAATAAGTTAATTTTTGTTTATTTCATTTTGAATTATTTAATTTGTGAATTCTCATTAAAACGGACTAAAATGGATCTTCATATGCTCCGTTGACAGGTATTATCAACATATATAGTAACATACAGACATGAGCTAAAATTGAAAAGTTTGTAATATTCAGTGCTCTAGTTTAATGGAGGAAACATCTCAAAAAGCAATGGAATAAAAAAAAACATCTGAGATCTGAGTTATTAAGTTTGTAAGGTGTTTTAACACCTAGTACCCTAAAGCCAACTAGTTTGGGAGTCACTGGCCCAAAGCTCGTTACATGGATCGAAGATACTGCAAAAATATATATATCTGAAGTCTGAGTAATTAAGTCCTTAGGGGTGTCTTAACATCTGGTGCCCTAAAGCCAACTGGTTTGGGAGTCACCGACCCAACACTCGCTACATAGACGGAAGGTATTGTATATAAATAAAAAATTAATCAAAAAAAAATCAGAAAAATTATTCCATTGCTACAAAAGGTGTGAAATCTGATAGAATTTTAGGACAAAAATATTACTCTCTTATCAACTGCACTTATGACTGTTCTGGGCAAAAATGAGTTGATTAATATCTTGTTGGCTGTGTATATGTAGAATGGTAAAAATAATCGGAGAATTTACTTATTCTGTAATTTAGAAAGAAACAAAACAACTAGTAACTTGGAGTAGAAGTTTCACCTGATTAGTTACTAACTTCTTTATTCTCTTTTCTCTTGTCTTTTTGCTTTTGTGTGCATTAGTTTTAATACCTTTTTACTTTTGTAAAATGTTTGTGGGTATCATTGATGTAAACCCTCACGAGACTACAACTCGTCTACTAGGGACACCTAGGGGTTTAAAGGCTTGTTGCATACGCTAAATGCAACCGTGATCCCTACGAAAGTGGCTTAGTTAAATTTTATTATGTTATTTTATTCTATGTTTTGCTCGAGGACTAGTAAAATGTTTGGTTTGGGGGCGTGATGAGTGGTATTTATATCACTATTTCTCACTCATTTAACCTAATATTTTATATAGTTTCTTGAGTTTTGTGAATATTTTGATATGTTTTGTGTTATTTTGTAGATAAATAAAGTTTCAGGACATTCTGGAGGAGATTTGGAGCAAAACAGTGAAAATTGGCAAAAAGGGCATTTTGGTAAAATCTCACGTCGCGACGCCAAGACCTTAAGCGTCGCGACGCCTAATGTGCGCCAAACAGTACTAACGTGCGCCGGGTCCACAAATCAGAATCTGAGAAAAGTTTGACTTTGCTAACGTGCGACGTGCCACGTGTCACCATCACAGCCGATCTGCTAACATGCGCCGTGACACGTCTCAGAATCCTACGGTGCCAACAGTCATCATCGCCACATGTGCCACGTGTCACTCCACCTCATTGCCGCGTCATCAGCCACATCACCAGGTTGACCGAGTCAAACTACCACGTCATCAGCAGCGAATCAGGAAGTGCCACGTGTCGCAATCCTACGGTGCCGACAGTCTCTTTCCCACGTGTCACCACGTCACCGCCACAACACCGCCACATCAGCATCAATCATTGAGTATCTAATCCTTATCTGACACGTGGCGGATAAGAATCTCATCGACCAATCAGAAGCCGCCACGTGTCACAATAATTGAAGGCCAACCACGTCGCCACGTGTCACCTTATCAGCTTATCCAGAATCTGCAAGCCGACGAACCAGAGCGTGCCACGTCGATAGAAGCTGGCGTAGCGACGCCAAAGGCCTCAGCGTCGCGACACTGGAAGCCTACCGAGGCCTATAAATTCAGCTCGAAATTTCAGTTTCAGTTCCACCACTCTCTCTCATCTCTTTGATGTAAAGAGAGAGTTTCTCTCTCTACTTTCGTTTAATTTTTAGTTTTTTTTTAGTTTTGTAATTAATTTTAATTACGTTTTGTAATAATAGTAATTTAATTTTTACTTTTTACTATTTACCATGAGGAGGTAACTTCCCCAGCTAGGGTGAAAGGTAATTCTTTTACTGTTACTATTTAGATTAATCTCCCTTAAAAATAATATATTCACTATTTAAAATATTGACTTAAAAAGGATACCGCCAGATTGGTCAGTTGGTAATTCAATTTTAATCTGGTTTAAACCTGACTAATAAAGGATACCGCCAGATTGGTCGGTTGGTAATTAAATTTTGGTTCCGCCTTTATGGCTGGTTGGACTTAATTTGACTTAATCAGGTTACCGCCTATATGGCTGGTTGGTAAAATAATCACAAGTTTATATATTATTTTATGGGAGATATCTAAATTAGTAGTAGTAAAAGTAATTCCTTTTACCTTAGCATTTTATTTTATTGTAATTTACTTTTCAGTATTTACTTTACCGCATTTTTACTTTATGTCTTTTATTTTCAAGTTTTTACTAGCCCTAGTTATATGTTGTAACTAAATTAGTTATCTAGGGTTGTGATGACTTTTAATATCACCGTTTTATAAGGGGTTAGATTATAGCTTGGGTAATATAAAGAATTATTTATTGAGTCTTAATCTTAATGCTTTTTCATTAACTGGCCATTAATAAAATTGATCTGGTAAATCTAAAATGAACTAGACATAGGGATTTTAGGTTTCAGCCGTAGACTCTATAGCCCACGATCTTCCTTGAGGATAGATAACCCTTTAATAGATTTCCTTACAGGATAGGAATATATCTGTCGGGCGGGGGTAGCCATAATTGGAACTTAAACTTAATGAATCCAGATAATTTGGTTGACATAGACATATGGTTCAATTGGGTTAAACTGGGTATTTGTGTTTGACCATCGACAGAGGCTTACACATAATTTAGTGTTCCAGGTTAATAAATCAATATTTTACACAACTTTAAGATAACCACTTCATCTTTCAAATGATATTGGAAGAAATTACAACCCTATATAGTTTTTAATATTGAATTTTCTTAAAACTATTTTCGACAATTTTATTTACTTACTTTTAAATTTAGAATCGTCACCATTTCAAATCAATCAATCAACCTGTTAGATACTAGTAATCATTTGACCTCATAAAATTAATAGATTAGATATTAAGTCCTCGTGGGATCGATATTTTTATACTACTTGAACGATACGTGCGCTTGCGTTATACGTGTGTGTTTACGCCGGTCAAACGTCAATAGGAATCTTTACGAGTCGAATAGCATATTAGCTCCTTTGACTTGTGATACTACTGTGGATATGTGAGATATCCATCATACTTTGATGACAGTCACGTGAATGATCTTTTAAGATCAGACCTCCGCCTGTTCGTTGGGTATGGACTGATACTCACGATATCCTGTGATGTATCCAGAGAGGATCTGTCAGTCCCGTATATGGAATTTAGGTGTCCAATTTGTGATTCTTTAAAATTCTTGGTCGAGGTATGATTCAGAAACGAGCTCTGAATATTTGCTAAGAATCATAATTATGTCGCGACACATGAATTGGTCATAGCGGAGATTTGACGTTTAATCTATATCTCCAGAACAATTCAGATAACCTATGACATAAGGATTATTTATGCAATGGCTTCGGTTTGGATGGTTCAACTCGATTATCTGTGGTCATCGTAATTTATGAGTGGATAAATTACGGACATGGAAATGGTTTCCATGACAGATAAACTTGAACATAGAGATTCCCACAATATAAAGTGTACTCGTTGAGCACTTGGGCAATTAATTATGGATAATTCGGATTATTCATAATTTACACATGCGTATTACATAATGTGTATTTGTATACGATACATAATTTAGATTACATATACATTATTAACCTTTTGGATTTTGACACTTGTTTATTATTATTATTAATTAATTAATTGTTAATTAATTATTAATAATAATAAAATTGGAAAATTTTTCCATGTATTTATTTTGTCATTTTGTTAATTATTAAATGAATTAATTAATTTGTTAATTGATTTATTTTAATTAAAAAATATTACATGAATATTCTTTGATTTGGCAAATTTTGATTTGCCAAACCATGTGTATTTGACACATGGATTTGTAATTAACAGAAATCAAAATAAATATCAATTATGAATAAGATCAAAAATTTGTCAAAATTTTGGACATAAAAATTAATTAATTTTGTTGTAAAATTGATTCAATTTTCGGCCAACTAGGGTTTTTTGCATATAAAAATGAAACTTGTTTCATTTTACAAGTTGATGACTCTCATGTGTTGAGAAATAAAAAGAAAATATGGGTTAAGGTTTGAGAGTTAATCAAACAACACCAAAGGAGAAAGGAATTAAAATTGGAGCTTGGATTAAGGTAATTAAAGGTTTCCAATTTCCAATTTCTTATTTTATTTTAAAGCATGAAAATATATATGAGATATGTATTTTATATGTTTTAGAAGATATGTATCATGGATATATGTTTGAAATAAGAAACTTGGTGTCAATTGATTAATTAACCTTAATAGTTTCTTTATTAAGCATGTGTAAATGGATTAATTAGTGAATTAATCTTCAAAATTAAAATTGCCATTTTAGAGTGATATTGCAATTCAAATATTGCCTAGAATTGTTCTTGGAATTTTATATTGTGGTGATTTAATTTGGTGCAAATTAATTGGATTTATTTGGTATATAAAGTTAATTATGGCATGAAAATGGACAAAACAAAAACTGGATCAGATATGGTTTTGTATTTTAAATCTGAATATTTTTCATGTAAAAAATTATTATTTGGATAATATTGGATGTGTATTGGGTGGTGGATAAATTCCGGAAATTATTCCGGGATGAAAACACGAGAAAACTGCGAAATTCGAGTCAAAACGGGTTCGGTGTGTGCCGGCTGTGATCCCAGTGAACTGGGCACTGTTCAGGTAGCCCAAGGGCTGACCGAACACTTCCCAAATGTCCGGGATGACCCGGCTCGGCGGTTGGTCAACCGGTTTGACCGTTTGCCCGTTACGCGTAGATTTATCGAAAAATATTTTCGTAAAATAATTCGTCGTGTAACCAAATATATTATGTTATTAAATATTAATAAATAATACATTTAAACCTTTTTGAGTGAATTATAAATATTTGATATTAATTAATTCACTCGGGAAAATTTTAAAATGTTTAAAAATAATTTTCGCCCTCCGTCGCGCCCCTTCCGCTGCGCTTGCCCCAACAATATATGTTTAAATAAAGTTCCTGGTCAAGATTCACTAACACGGGTCGGTTAGTAAAATCCGCTGAGACCAGTACATGTCGTATATCGTGACTTGGTCCGATGGTTTATCCCAATGGACCATGAGTCTCGGGAGACTCATATAGACATTTAGGTGTTTATTTGATAGACACTTAGCGACTCACTGAAGATTTCCTAATAGATCAATTGGAATCTTCTCGAGTTGAGCGAGCATGGTGGTTCTTTGACTTGAGATACCACTATGGATATATGAGTTATCCTCCACACTTTGATGGTAGTCACGTCACTAATCTATTCATGATCAGACCTCCGCCTGTTCGTTGGGTGTGGACTGATGCTAATGATATCCTGTGAGTATCAAGATAGAATCCACTGTCCTGTGTACAGGGCATAGGCATCCTACTTGTGTTTATGATCTAGTAAATCAATGATCGTGGTACAACTTCGGAAATTAGTTCCGAGTGTTATTTAGAGATCGTAAATTGAAAGTCGACTATATTATACCGAACGAATTTGACGTTCTCATCTATATCCCATGTATAATATGGATAGCCTATGACAGAGGTATTATACGTATTCAATGACCTCAGCTTGCATAGTTTAGCGAGATTATCCGTGGTCATCATAATTCATGAGTGGGTGAATTATGGACACCAAATTGAATTTCGTGACGGATAAACCTAAACTTAGAGAGTCCCACAATATGAAGTGTACTCGTTGAGAACTTGGGAAACGCGTTATAAAAAATATGGATTATTCATAATACTTCATCGGATTAAATGAGTTAATTCGAATCATTTAATCGGTTAAACAATAACACATGCATAAGTGCTTTTTTGGTCAATCGTAATTAATATGTATTTGTATTTGATACATATTAATTTTTTGTCAAATGAGATTTTGACACATGCCATTAATATATATATTTGTTATTTAATGTAAATAAAAATACATATATAATCATAATTATGTTAATTAATTATTTAGATATTTAATTGTTAAATATTTGAATAGTTAAATAATATCTATATTTCATAAATGTTATGAAATATGTTTAATTATTATTGGAATACATGGTATGATTTGATTAAAGTTTATGTGTGCAATTATGATTGGTTAACATAAGGTTTAATATATTTAATTGGATTAAATTTGGTAAATGGACAAAATTGCCATTCAATTGGTCACCATAATTTTTAAAGTCAAAAATTTTTCTTTTGCTTTCAATGGAAGCCATGACCGAACCCTCATCCTCCAAACCTCTCAAATTTTTGTTTGATGAAACAAAGAAGAAAGTAAAAAAAAAAAAATTCAAGAAAAGCTTAAGGATAATTGGAGATTAGAGGTAATCTTTATCATTCTTGAGTTTAGAAATTTGTTTCATGATCTTGAATTGTAGGAATGGTTCTAGGGTTTACTTTCTTCTTATAAATTTGGGGCTTTTGTTTTTGGAGGATGGATTTGGAAGTGAAGTGCATGTGTGAAGTTGATTTGGATGAAATTATTGTAATTATTGTCCAATTTGATCATTAGATGATATGTTGTCATTTTAGAGTGTTATGACCAGTCTTGTAATGCCTAGAATTTTTCTTGGGTTGTTCATGTGTGGTGACTTTGATTGGTGTTTTAATTAATTCGATTAATCTTGAAAAATTGGATTTAAAGCATCAAAATTGACAATTTTGTGTTCTGGATCAGATCTGGAAAACCAGTGATTATGTTCATTAAAATGATGTCATTTGAATGTATTGGATGTGTTTTGGGTGTTGGAACAATTTCCGGAAATTATTTCGGAGTTGAAATAAGCGAAAACGGTGAAAAACGGCGTTACCGGGTGACCTTTGAGCCAACCGGGTGACGGCTGCCAAAACAGTGAATTTGTCACTGTTCGGGCAGCCCATGAACTGCCCTAATACTATTGGGACTGACCTGAGCAGCCCTAACGTGTATTGGGTAGTCGGTTCGGTCAAAAAAACGTTTTACGTCATTTTGCAGAAAAATATTTTTGTAAAAGTTTCGCGACGTTTCTTTTATATTTATGTGGTTATTTGATATCAAATAAATGTGTTTAGGTGAAATATGAATGAATTATTCATATTAGATATTGAATAATTCATTCAGTAATTTAAAAAAGTTTTAAAATTACGATTTCGCCCGAACAGTGCTTCCGTCGTGCCCTTTGCCCAAAACCCCAACAAAAATGGTATCAGAGCACGTCTGATGCTTCATCCATTACTTTAGTCATGCTTGGTATATGATATGTAATCCAATTTTAATATTTGCAAATGCATGTAATCTCTATGTTTCTTGACTTTTGGGTTCTACGCTAACAGGAAACGTAACATAAATTTAATGGTTAAATTGAGTTATGTTTTCTAAGGTAGAATTGAGTTGTTTAGAAAATGATTTAGATTAAAATTCTGCATTTGATGTGGAGTAAAGCTTCCTTGTGGAATATCCCCGCTTAAAATAAGGCTGTAAAGTAACGTGTATTGGATGCATGTTTCTTGGTCCGTCTTGTCAATACGGTTTATGGGAAACTTATTATAGCTGCATCCGAGATCGTGCCGAAGCAGTGAGGGTGTAGTTGATAGAATTTTATCCATGCCGGTTGTATATTGATACTAGACAAATTTAAGTGAAAGTGGAAATCTTGAACGTGCGAAAGCTGTCAGGACTACATCGGTAGCTTGAGTTTGTCATTGGCAAGTGAAGCCTTGATACGCCTTCTTGTGAACGTGCCAAAGCTGTCATAACGAGAAATGGTCAGGACCAAAATTAGGAGTCACTGGTGAGTGATTGCTAATGAGTTGTCTACCTAATGAATATACGTAGGCGAGACCGTGCCAAAGCTGTGAGTCGAAATATATTCATGGGATCCTACTCTCACTATGGAATTCGATTTAATTATTGAATTCCCATTCTCTGTTGGGGATTACGGTATTACGTAAAGTAATGGAAGACACTACTGGGTTAAAAAATCCATAACTAAAGCAGTGTGTAATTTTATGGAATTTGTGCTTTTGTTTTCCTTTATTATATATTATTTATAGAATTATACTTCTAATCCACTGCATATCATATTACTTGAATATGTTTTCTGACTTTACTTATGGTTGAGTATTTCTAGAATAGGTTCTAGAATGACAATAGACTTAGATATTGTTAGATTAGTTCAAACCATCGGGAACTGTTGTTCCGATTTTCTTGAAAAATCAAGATGGTTAGTGACTTAGTTACTAAGTCACGATTAGTAATCTAAATAGATGGATATAGTTATCTAGTAAGAATAGATTCTTATGCAGTAAGAATTGACTTGAATTAGTTCATGTCTCGAGATTCTTGACTGGCATTAGGAAAACCCATTAGTATTTGTTTATCTTATAATGACGTTTCTTGGCTTTAGTGACTTTTAGAAGTCACGTGTCTCACACAGTTTGCTAATCAATCATTTGCAATTGTTGTGAATAATTGAGGGAAAATTATAAAGCTAAAGAAATGAGACGTGTATAGTTGTGTACACATAAAATGGGAATTCAATAATTAAATCGAATTCCATAGTGATAGTAGGACCCCATGAAAACTCATTGTCAATCACTCACCAGTTCAGTGACTCCTGATTTTGGTCCTGACCGTTTCTCGTTATGACAGCTTTGGCACGTTCACAAGGAGACGTATCAAAGCTTCACTTGCCAATGACAAACTCAAGCTACCGATGTAGTATCAATATACACTTTCACCTGAATTTGTCTAGTATCAATATACAAACGGTATGGATAAAATTCTATCAACTACACCCTCACTGCTTTGGCACGATCTCAGATGCAGCCATAGAAAGTTATCCATAAACCGTATTGACAAGACGGATCAAGAAACATGCATCCAAAACACGTTACTTTACAGCCTTATTTTAAATGGGGATATTCCTCAAGGAAGCATTGCTCCACATCAAATGCAGAATTTTAATCTAAATCATTTTCTTAACAACTCGATTCTACCTTCGAAAACATAACTCAATTTAACCATTAAATTTGCATTACGTTTCCGTTAGCGTAGAAGCGAAAAGTCAAGAAACATATAGATTACATGCATGTGCAAATATTAAAATTGGATTACATATCATATATCAAGAATGACTAATGTAATGGATGAAGCATCAGACCTGCTCTGATACCATTTTTGTTGGGGTTTTTGGGCGAAGGGCGCAGCGGAAGCGCTGTTCGGGCGAAATCGTAATTTTAAATCTTTTAAATTACCGAATAAATTATTCAATATCCAATATGAATAATTTATTCATATTTCACCTAAACATATTTATTTGATATCAAATAGCGACATAAATAGTTAATAAAGGTCGCGAAACTTTTACGAAAATGTTTTTCCGCAAAATGGCACAAAACACGTTTTTGACCGAACCGACTACCCAATACACATGAGGATTGCCCATGTCAGCCCCAATAGTATTATTGCAGTTTATGGGCTGCCCGAACAGTGACAAATTCACTGTTTAGGCAGCCGTCACCCGGTTGGTTCAAAAGTCACTTGGTATCACCGTTTTCGCTTATTTCAACTCTAAAATAATTTCCGGCAATTGTTCCAACACCCAAAACACATCCAATACATTCATATAACATCAATTTCATCAACATAATACCAGATTTTCCAGATCTGATCCAGAAACCAAAAATATCAATTTCGTGCTTTAAATTCAATTTTTCAAGATTAATCCAATTAATCAAAACACCAATCAAAGCCACTAGACATGAACCACCCAAGAACAATTCTAGGAATTACAAGAGTGTTCATAACACTCTAAAATGTCAACATATCATCAAATGATCAAATTGGATAAATATTATAATAATATTACCCAAAACAACTTCACACATGCATTAGGCTTCCAATTCCATCCACAAAAACCAAAAGCCCCAATTTTTCAACAAATAAAGAAACCCTAGAACTATTCTAAGAACACAAGAATAAGAAACCAACTTTCTAAACTCAAGAATGATAAAGATTACCTCTAATATCCAATTATCCTTAAGCTTTTATTGTTTTTTTCTTCACTTTCTTCATGATTTTTTCAAACCAAAAATTTGAGAGCTTTTTAATGGTGGAATTCGGCCATGGTTGCTTCAAGGAAAGAGAAATTATTTTTTTCTAATTTTAAAGCAAGCTTGACCGACATTTAGGGGTATTATGGTCATTTTTGCAATTTAATCTAATTAAATATAATAAGATTTAATTTGACAAATCAAATTTGCACACTTAAAGCTTAATAAAATCATGTCATTTGTAACCAATAATAATCAAATATTTTTCATAACATTTATGAAAAAGTATATCATTTAATTATTCAAATATTTAACATTTAAATATCTAAAAAATTAATTAATATAATTATTATTATATATGTATTTTTATTTACATTTAATAACAAATATATATATTAATGGCATGTGTCAAAATCTCATTTGACGATTAATTAATGTGTATCTAATCGAATTATGTATTAAAAACAAATACACAATAATTACGATTAACCAAAATCCCTTAAAGCATATGTTTTCGTTTAATCGATTAAACGATTCGAATTAACTCATTTAATCCGATGAAGTATTATGAATAATCTATATTATTCATAACGCGTTGCCCAAATTCTCAACGAGTAAACTTCATATTGTGGGACTCTCTAAGTTCAGGTTTATCCGTCACAAAATCTAATTTCGTGTCCATAATTCACCCACTCATGAATTATGATGACCACAGATAATCTCGCTAAACTATGCAAGTCGAGGTCATTGCATACGTATAATCCCTCTGTCACAGGCTATCCATATTATACCTAGGATATATATAAAAACGTCAAATCCTTTCGGTATAATATAGTCGACTTTCAATTTATGATCTCTAAAAACACTCGGAACTGATTTCCGAAGTTATACCTCGGCCATGGATTTACTAGATCTCAAACACCTGCAGGATGCCTATGCCCTGTACACAGGACTGACGGATTCTATCTTGATACGCACAGGATATCATGAGCATCAGTCCACACCCAACGAACAGATAGAGGTCTGATCATGAATAGATCGGTGACGTGACTGCCATCAAAGTATGGAGGATAACTCATATATCCACAGTGGTATCTCAAGTCGAAGGACCACTATGCTCGCTCAACTCGAGAAGATTCATATTGACGTTGGTGTACCATCTATTAGGAAATCTTCAGTGAGTCATTCGGTGTTTATCAAATAAATACCTACATGTCTATACGAGTCTCCCGAGACTCATTGTTCATTGGGATAAACCATCGGATCAAGTCACGCTATACGACATGTACTGGTCTCATCGAATTTTACTAACCGACATGTGTTAGTAAATCTTGACCAGGAACTTTATTTAAGGATATACATCTTATAGTGCGCTTCCCAATATCAATTACAAACTACGTTGTAACTGTTCACTACATTGTAAATCCTAGGGTCTTTGTATAATATACACGTATCACTAAACTAGATTTAGTTTCAATCTAATCGTAATTTGATATCTAATCGCAATTAGATCGAATATGTGTATAATAGACAAGAGGTGCTACAATCTATTAAGTAATATTATGAAAAATGAAATTGCTCATATTCATGAATCGGGCATAAATACGATCTGGATTGGCACTCCGAGCACCAACCCTAATAGTTTGATGCTAACAATAGGAACAACAAAGCCATTAATTGCTATTTGCTCCTCTGAGTTTAAGAGAATATCTATGTGTGAGATTGTTAATGATACATGGGACATCCATCAGACTGTGCATGCTGGCACACTGTCAGTTAAGAATAATAGAATTCAAGAGCTTGCTATTAGTTTTAAAGTTGCTAGGTTGAAAGATGATGTGACTTTTGATGAAATTTACGCATAGATTAGAGTAGTTGAATAATTCCGCATATGGTCAGAATCTTAGCACGATTTCAAATTTTTCAAGTATCATCCTATTAGTCATATTCTGTTAACTCTAACGGAAGCCGCTTACATTGTTTAATAAGAACAAATTCTATGCTTCTTTAGTGAGTAAGTATCATCCCATTAGTCTTATAAATTATGTGATTTTTGCACTTTAGTCTTAACGTTAGTCTTATAAATTATGCAGTTTTTATATTCCAGTCTTAAAATAAACATAGACTTTGGTTCCGATAAGTCATAGAGTTAATGGATTATAACTAACAGAGTGATACTTACTCACTTATAGGACTAAATTATAAACAAAAATTCTTTTAAAATTAAAGTTATTGACGGCTGATTTTGGTCTCAGGGGCAGTAAGGGTTTTTTACTTCCGAGACAATCCTCTTCCAACTGTGAATTTGTTTTGTTTATGGGAAACCAAAAAAAAAATTTGGAAAAAGACAGATAAATGCACCAATCAACAAAGAGATTTAACGTGGTTCGGCGGATCAGATCCAACCTACGTCCACGGGCACAGAACGGGCGATATTTTATTACCGAAATATGTTTTTTCTGGTATGTCTTGTGTTTACAAGTCTAATTCTCTCTTGTTATCTTCTCAACCCTCTCTGCTCTCAACTCTCAATTCTACAATGTTCTCAATAATCTATCTACAAGCACGCTTTCCCCTCCTATTTATAATAGCAAAGAAACAGTTTTCCTTTTCCCATAAGAATTCCTAGTCGAAACTACATTCGCTTCCCATATCCTATTAGGACACTGACTTATCAACCTTTCCCTATGAAAGTAGGAATATGGAACATATCTTGTCATATCATCGGTTTTCATAAGGTCGGTCACGATGGTCTTTTGAACTGAGAATGCTGCTATCGATCTGATAATGCCCGGTCATCCGATCTTAAGTGGTCCGTTTACCGATCGTAAAGAACTCGGCCTTTTTCTGTTGGCTTTGTAACACTCATGTGGTCGGGTCGACATTAATGATTTTGACAAGAAAGGAAGTTACCTTTTTACCCATGTCGTACTACTTAAATATCATAGGACCTGAAAATACCATCAAGATTTATCCCCTAATTATCGGTTCCAACGAGTATACAAGTTGGTGCCGGGAACTTATATAAAAAGAATAGTACTCTTGATGGAGTGACATCTAGCCTTTGTGAGGAGAAGTTTATTGGCTTGTCACCACCATGTCCTCGGTACAATTTGAGATGCTCGGTCTGACTTCTTTTTCTGCCAGAAGTAAAATCCCTTCATTGCCCTTCTGTAAACCGTCCCTCGAGACACGCAACTGTCCCATCCTCTTAAAGGCCCATCAGATCACTTCTAGGGTTTAATGGGAGCCTGCCACTTGTCAACCATCCGCTATCCTCCCACCAAAAAGCAAGCAATCCGTCCGCCATCGTCAACTCAAAGGACTCCCAATCTCATCTTTCCATCCAATTCTGAAAGATCATTTTAAAAGACGACATGTGGCGTACATCTGACGCCCTCGTTCGATCCAACGGCCACAAATGCACCGAACAAAATATAAGTAAACGGAGTAATACACTATTGCCTTCTTTTACGAACGTTTCAAATTTTCCCAACCGCGAGAACTCCTCCCTCCCAACTGTGCTCAGTGAACTCAGAGAACGACCAGACCGCACCGAGCAATCTGCAACCCTTCTAAAAGAACCAAGTAAGTCTTCTGAACGACCTCCCTGCTTTGCTTTTCATGATTTACGAATCCTGTTTTTTCTTGTGTGTTTTGTCTTTATGTTGCTAGGGAGAGATCTATGGCTTGATTGATGTTTGTTAGGGCATTTAGAACCCACAAGTTTAGTTTTCCCGGAATCCCAGGGTAACTGTGAAATCCCTGGTCGTTTTAGAAATTAGCTATAGACTGACCTCCCTCCTTTTTTATTTCTCGGATGGCAGGGATGTCTGACAACAGGTCTTCCTCTGCAAACTCTACTAGACCTACGACCCCCTATGTTGAAGAGCTCTCCTCGAGCTCGGGGGCACCAAGCATATAGGACCTCGACACTACCCCCACCCCTTCTGAAACTGAACAAGATATTTACCATCAGAGAATACCTCGGAAGGAGCCAGAGCCCGGTGATTTTGATTGCTCGATTTTGGACATGGATCTGCCATCCAAAATAACTGAAGACGACCTAGCACTGCTCCGGCAGCGATATGATATTCTGATAGAAATCGCTCTTGAAGTCCCCGGCCCAATGGATTGTGCTAGTCAACCCGATGAGGGTTCGGTGGCTCTTCTCCCGGCTTTCTTTGAGTGTGGACTCTGGCTGCCATTTCAACGTTATTTCACTTGGATGCTGGCCGAGATTGAGATCGCCCCTTGCCAATTAAGCCTGAATAGTTGGAGGATTTTGGCCGGGCTACATGTGATTTGGAGTAGGGCGGGACTCGGCGAACCCTCTCTTGAAGAAGCGAAGAGGTTGTATCGGTTGAAGGCCAACCCAAGAACACACCACGGTTGGTACTACCTTTCTGCTTACACCGATTCGTCAAACATCATCGGCAAACTCCCCGTCTTTAACAAAAACTTCAAAGATTTATGGTTCTGGGCCACAGGAGATTGGGGACGAGTGCTGAGATCATACGTAGAGAAGGTTTCCGTCCCGGATATCTTTAGAGTATGAGGTTAGGAATCTAACCCTTAGTGTTTATGCTCTTGATTTTATGATAGGATTTTAACTTCTTTGACTCTTCCCAACTTGTTGGAGGGATGTTCCCAAGGTCTCCCATCATGTCCGGGCGCGGGTGCGTTGGGCTCGGTAATATGCCGACTATTGGAAGCAATTGGTTAACGATGCGGCCTTTGTCAAGTCGGGCCTGATTCGGACTGCTCCTCCAAAGGTCCCGGGGCAGATAGGTAGATCTTTACTAACCTTCTAACTGATCCATTTGTTTGCTTAGCATGATAATGATTTGAGATCATTCAGATTCTGGACTGACCACTTCTCTGCCCTTTGCCTTTTGCTGGAATGTCGAAGAGGCCGAAATACCTTGACAAGCTGCCTGGCGTAACAAAGAAAACCGGCCAGGTTGGAGCCGTGCCCTATCGGAAACGGCCAGCAACTGCAGAGGCCAGAAAAATAACTGAAGAGGTAGCCCCGTCAGCTACCAAAGCTTATCTCCCTCTACAAGGGTAACCCTAACAGTCTCCGCCCGACCTACCTGCCCATCAAAACCTACCAGAAAAATGAGGCGTCTGTTCGGGGCAGAGGAAGCCGAGCTGAATCGGGAGGTAGAGGAGGAACAGGTCCTGAGCAAGAGGCAGCTAGTTCGGAAAGAGAAGAAAGTGCCGGAGGGTTCCTCTAAAATGCAGAAAGGCGCCGTGATTCTTAGCGTAGAAGACTTTGGTCAGGACATCAGGGAGGCCACTTCTCATTTGGTGCCAGCAATCAACAAACTGGCCGAAGCGGTCCCTCCGGCAAAGATTACAAGATACGTAGATCTCTCTCCCGAGGATGTGGTTACATTGTTATGCTCCCAGATGGCCAAGGTAGCCACTCTTCCATTATTACCGCTGTGAGTTAATAACTTTGTTTGGTTTCTGATTTTCTGTTTCTTCTCGGCAGGTGACCTACCTGGCGGCCAAGAACAAGGATCTTCTCCTGAGCCTTTTATCCGAGGGTGGCCAAGCCCAGAGGCTCCAGAACCGACTTACTGAAATGGAGACCGAGCTGGCCCGTAAAGAAGAAAACATAAAAAATCTGGAGCTGGCTGCCGTTGAGGCCCATACCACACATAAAGCTCTCAGGGCCGCCGCCTCTATAGAGAGGAAAAATGATGATGCTGTCAAGAAGGACTTGGAGGCTGCCTAGGCCGAAAACAGGATCCTACAGGTGGAAGTGCGTAGCATTGAGTCTAAGGTGAGGGCCAAAGATGAAGAGCTGGTACGGGCCCGGGACGAGCTTATGAGGAATGAAGCTCAGTTGGAGGTCGGGAGGGATGCAATCAGACTTGAGGGGGTCGGGGACTGCGCTGAGATCATCTCGATGATATTGCCCAACCTGGATATGGGGCCTATCCACGCGGCCATCCGCTTCTGCAAAGGGGAAATTTCACAGGAGGAGTTTCAGAGATGGCTACCCCTTTCTCCTGAAGAGGTGATGGATCCCGATCCCATTTCGATCACCCCGGCTCCTGAAGAGGATCTACTTGAGGCTCCCGATCCTGAAGAGAACCGACCTGAGGCTCTTGCTCTGGCCCCTGAAGCTATAATTGTCGGGGCCTCTCAGGCCGTCAACGTGGAAGCACCGTTACTCCTTTTGAGGCCGATCCAATCCATCTGTCGTCCGAACCTGCCGAGGAAGAGCCAAATGCTCCTGCGCGGGCCGATCTATAAGGGGTAACCGGAACGGGGCCTCGTGTAATCTTGAACAAATCTCATTCTCTCTGTAATAACTTTTCACAAATATATTTATATGTGTTTATTTCATTTCTTGTATTTCATTCTTGCTCCGAATGCTTCCCTGGAAACAATCATTCGTGGCCCGGCTGACCCGAGTCGGGAACATGATCTTATGGTGAGACGAAACCCACCTCCGAGCTGAGGGAAACACTTGGCTCTGGGGGAATGTTACGTCCCCATACTAAAAATCTGACTCGGTGGGACATAACCCGACCAGAGCTGATAGAAACACTTGGCTCTGGGGGAATGTTACGTCCCCAGACCAAAAATCAAACTCGGTGGGATATAACTCATCCCCGAGCTAAGAGAAACACTTGGCTCTAGGGGAATGTTACGCCCCCAGACCAAAAAGTTGACTCGGTGGGACATAACCCGACCCCGAGCTGAGAGAAACACTTGACTATGGGGGAATGTTACGTCCCCAGACCAAAAAGCTGACTCGGTGGGACATAACCCGACCCCGACCTGAGAGAAACACTTGGCTCTGGGGGAATGTTACGTCCCCAGACCAAAAAGCAGACTCGGTGGGACATAACCCGACCCCGAGCTGAGAGAAACCATAATGGCCTCGGCGAAACGAATCCAACCCCGAGCCGAATAACCAAGTGGCCTCGGCGGAAAGCTCCAAGCTGACTAACCAAGTGGCCTCGGCTTAACGAATCCAGCTCCGAGCCGACTAACCAAGTGACCTCGGCAGAACGAATCCAGCCCCGAGTCGAATAAGCAAGTGGCCTCGGCAGAACGAATCCAGCCCCGAGCCGACTAATCCTTGGGACTTATTTAGAAGGGAAATGATTCAACCTTTGAAGCCCTGTCGGATTTGGCATGGGCGTCCCCTTGCCAGACCAGCGAAAAATAAAAACAAAACTTTTAGAAAATAAAATAAAAAAACGGGGTGACTTAACACTTATCCCAAAGCAACAACACAAATGCCTCAAAACAGCGTCCCGTCCGAGATCTCCAAAACACAATTCTGAATCTTTCAATTCAGCGTCCCGGCGAACCAGGATTCGGATCAAAGAGCGTTTAGGATGGTAAAGGCACATTCCTCTATACGTCAGGTCGCTTTGGAGCCTGTGTTTTGTTCGAGGGCTCCTCCTTACAACGTTGGAGCAAGTATACGCCACGAGGGTGTAATCCTTCCTCGTGCTATGCTTCTCACGGATCCGAATGACCAAATAAGTAGGGATCAAAGAGTGTCTGAAACATTAAGGGCATGTTCCTCTTTATGCTCGGTAACACTGGAGCAAGCAAACGCCACGAGGGCATAATCCTTCCTCGTGCTATGCTTCTTACAGATCCGAATGACCAAATAGGTAGGGATCAAAGAGTGTCTGAAACATTAAGGGTATGCTTCTCCTTATGTTCGGTAACACAGGAGCAAGCAAACGCCACGAGGGTATAATCCCTCATCGTGCTATGCTTCTCACAGATCCAAATGGCCGAATAGGTAGGGATCAAAGAGTGTCTGAAACATTAAAGGTATTCTCCTCCTTATGTTCGGTAACACTGGAGCAAGCAACACCCGAGGGTATCATCCATCCTCGTGTTATGCTTCTCACGGATCAAAATGGCCAAATAGGTAGGGATCAAAGAGTGTCTGAAACATTAAGGGCATGCTCCTCCTTATGTTCGGTAACACTAGAGCAAGCAAATGCCACGAGGGTATCAT
This sequence comes from Zanthoxylum bungeanum, assembly GCA_019454045.1. NCBI lineage: Eukaryota > Viridiplantae > Streptophyta > Magnoliopsida > Sapindales > Rutaceae > Zanthoxylum > Zanthoxylum bungeanum. The sequence continues at coordinate 52,220 of SKCR01003485.1, forward strand.
CCCTCCTCGTGCTATGCTTCTCACGGATCCGCTGGTCAAACAAAACGTGTGGGAACACACTCACTGCAGCCGTATTTCCCCAGCTGGCCAGACCGGCCATCTTACGGGGGCACTCCCTCCCCGCGATTACCATCTCGAAATATCCCTTATGAATGCAAGTCATAGGGTAGTTCTGCTCCAGCTTTGAGGGTTTGACTTTACTACGAAAGGCTTCGCATGCTCCCTTATGTACTTCATCCCTTGATGTAGTCCTGATCCTCAAAGATGACATGAGTTAGGTCGGAGTACTTCTGCCCGGGGTTTTTATGGTAGCACTTGTGATTGGTATGTTACAAGTTTGGTGCTTTTCCTGATCCTGGATCATCCATTTACGTCGAGTATGTCCCCAAAATACTGAATATGACTTTCAAGTTTAATTTGAAAAAACGAGTGAAGATTTTCTTGACTGAAAAAAGAAAATTTTATTCATATTTGGGGACCTACTACCCTTCCTACAACTCTTCGCGGGACATTTTGGGAGAGGGTTTATTTTTTCTCCTAATCCCTGTCGGTTTTTTTTAAAAAGAAATAAAGAAAAAACCTATTGGAAGTACTTCCTCAACATCTCGGCGATCCAAGGTTTTTTTAGTCGCGTGCCGTCTAGCTGTTCCAAAGTATAGGCACCCGGCCTTACCACTTCTGCAATTTTATAGGGCCCTTCCCACTTGGCACCTAGCGAACCTTCCTCCGGCCTTTGAGTGTTCAAGGTGACCCTTCGCAATAGCAAGTCACCTGGAAGAAAAACACGGGTCCGAACTTTTTTGTTGTAGAAACAGGCCATTCTTTGTTGATAGATTGCTGTCTTCATAGTCGACTTCTCCCTCTTTTATTCGATCATGTCGAGATGACTTTTGATGAGTTCTTCATTCTGTTCGTCTTTATAATGCCGGACCCGGTGGGTAGTCATCCCGATCTCTGCTGGGATAATCGCTTCGCATCCGTATGATAATGAAAACAGAGTTTCCCCTGTGGAATCCTTACAGGTCGTCTGGTGTGCCCACAACACCTCTGGTAACTCCTCAACCCATAAGCTCTTGTAGGCTCTGAGCCGAGCTTTAAGATTGGATTTGATGGTTTTGTTTGTCGCCTCTACCTGCCCGTTAGTCTTGGGATGTGCAGGTGAGGTGAATCTTAAGGTGATCTGGAGGTCTTCATAGAGCTTCCTGAAACCTTTGCTATCGAACTATTTTCCGTTATCAGTGATGACAGCCCGAGGAATTCCAAACCTGCAGATAATATTCTTTCTCAAGAACTCCGTAGCTTTCTTCTCCGTGATTGTGGATAGGGGTTCGGCTTCCACCCATTTGGTGAAATAATCTATGGCAACAATGGCGTATTTCGCTTGCCCTCGCCCCTTCGGCATCGGTCCGATGATATCCAGCCCCCACTGGGCGAACAGCCAAGGGCTGGACATGGTGGTCAACTGTTCTGCGGGCTGGTGGTGAATATTGGCATTCTTCTGGCATCCCTCACATTTCCGGACTACCCTCACACCTTCTTGATGCATGGTCGACCAGTAGAACCCTTGCCTTAAAGCTTTAAAGGCAATTGATTGTCCTCCGGCGTTACTCCCACAGATTCCCGCATGAATTTCCCTGAGCACATATTCAGCCTCCCCTTCTGCTAAACATCTAAGAAGGGGTACCGTATAACCCATTCGGTATAGCACCCCTTCGATCAGGGAGAACTTGGTGCTTTTGAATTTCAGTTTTCTGGCTTCCTTTTTATCTTCAAGTGTCTCCCCGGTCTCCAGATATCTCTTGATTGGTTGCATCCATGAAGATTTGCTTTCCATATCCAATACTTCTACCTCGTGCTCTCCTACGCTTTTTTCTCGGAGGCAGATAGATGGACTATTCTGGGATTTTCTGCCTTTACCGAAGATGCGAGCCATTCTAAAGAGTCTGCCTCACAGTTGTTTTCCCGACCAATTTACTCAAAGCGCACATTCCTCATTTTCCCCACCAACCTTTTTACCTCAGCTAAATAGGCTATCATACTCGGCTCACTGGCTTCGAATTCTCCCTTCAGCTGCTGAACAGCCAGCTGGGAGTCGCTTCTTACAACTACGTCGTGGACTCTCATCATCGTGCATAACCTTAAACCGGCTAAAATTGCCTCATACTCTGCCTCATTATTTGTGGCCTCGAAGGCGAATCTCAAGGCGAACAGCACTTCTTCACCTTTACCGTTTTTCAACACGATTCCGGCCCCATTACCTTGTGAGCTGGCAGATCCGTCTACTGACATCTCCCGTTTGTCTTCCCCACGGTCAAAATTTGGGGTTTTTGTTGGGGTTGGTGCTCAGAGCGCCAATCCGGGCCGTATTTATGTCTGATTCATGAATACAAACATCCCCTTATTCCATAATATTACTTATTTATGGTTGCACCTCTTGTTCTTATATACATATTCGATCTGATTACGATTATATTGAAACTAAATATGGTTTAGTGATATGTATATATTAGACAAAGGCCCGATAATATATAATGCAGTACACAGTTACAAAGTTAGTTTGTAATTGACATTGGGAAGTGTCACTGCAATATGTATATTATCAAACATAGTTCCTGGTCAAGATTTGCTAACACGGGTCGGTTAGTCAAATCCGTTGAGACCAGTACATGTCGTATATCGAGACTTGGTCCGATGGTTTATCTCAATGAACCATGAGTCTAGGGAGACTCGTATAGACGTGTAGGTGTTTATAGTGGATAAACACTGAACGGCTCACCGAAGATTCTTAATGGATGGTACGCCAACGTCAATAAGAATCTTCTCGGGTTGAGTAGCATAGTGGTCCTTCGACTTGAGACACCACTGTGGATGTATGAGACATCCTCCACACTTAGATGGCAGTCACGTCACCGATCTATTTAGATCAGACCTCCGCCTGTTCGTTAGGTGTGGATCGATCCTCAGGATATCCTGTGTGTGTCAAGATAGGATCCTTCAGTTCTGTGTATAGAGCATAGGTAGTCCATATATATTTAGCAGTCTGTAAATCTGTGGCCACAGTATACATCGGAAGTAAGTTCCGAGTGTTATTTAGAGATTACTAATAGATACGTAGACGAGATAATACCTATAGAGATTTGACGTTCACATCTATATCTCTGGGATTATCTGGATACCTGTGACGGAGGGATTATACGTATGCAATGACCTCGACCTGTATGATTCATCTAGTTTATCTGTGATCGTCATAATCTACGGGTGGATAGATTATGGACATGAAATTGGATTTTGTGACAGATATACCTGAATCTAGAGAGTCTCAATAATGAAATATACTCGTAGAGCACTAGGGCAACTTTTATGAATAATGATGATTATTTATAAATCGTTTAAACGTTAAACGAAAAATACATGCGAACGGGCCGAACCGTCATTTCCTAATTAATGTGTATTTGTATTTATATATGATATTATTAAATACACATTAATAAATTGTCAAATAAAGGTATTTGACATATATCATTAATATATGTATTTGAGATATTTAAAGTAAATATAATACATATATTTGAGATATTTATATTTAATTAATTATTTAATTATTTAATTGTTAAATGATTAATATAATTAAAATATAAATATCTTACCAAATGATAAAGTTAGGAAATGATTATAAGTGTAAATGTTTGACTTTACATTAAAGGAAAAGGTTGTCAAATTGAATTTGACTTCGTTGGATATTTATTTTAATTGTTAAAATTGAAATATCTTTTTTCCTTTATTTTGTATCAAATTCGGCCAAGACCCTAATATAAATATAATTGTTATATTTTTGAGTTGCATTTGTTGACTTACTTTATTCATTGAATTGTTTGATGATTAAAGTTGCAAGTTGACAAGTTGTTATTAAATGAAACAAAAATATAATATCTAGATATTATTTCTTAGCCAAATTCGGCCAAGGCTTGCATTTTGGGCAAGTATATATTGTTTCATTTATTTTAGGGTTTCATTAACCATTTTCACTTTATCAAAACTCCATTAAAACAAGGCAAAGAAGGTAGAGAGAAAAGAAAAGAAAAACAAGGAAAAGCTTGGAATTTAGTAAGTATTTCCAACCTTCCATTAGAGAGTAATTTGTTCCTCTTGTTGTGGGCAACATCTTGTGATGTTCTTGAGTTTTTCTATTCTTTATTCTTTGTACTTTTGATGGATAAAAGTTTGATGAAGGTGATTTGCATGTATGATGTTGGAAGTTTATTACTAGTGTAGTAATAAGCATTCTTTTAAGGTTTTAGAACCTTGTTGCCATTCTAGAGTTATTGACCCACTATTAGATGACCTAGATTTGATCTTGAGTTGTTTCATTGTGTTGAGACTTTGATTGGATGGAAGAAACATGATTGAAGTAATTGATTTAACCAATTTGGTCTAATTTGTCCAATTTGAAGAAATTGAAAAATTAGGGTTCATGACCAATTCCAATTTGGGGGTTTTCATATATGTTGTGCATTTGGATGTGTATATGATGCATATAAAGTTTCATGTTCATTGGATTACATCTTGATGTGTTTTGATGCATGAAATGACAAAGTGCACAAAATGGCACCTTGGAGGTGCATTCGGCCAAGGATTAGAAAAATGGGATTTTTGGTGCTTTTGGTGTTTTGATGTTTTGAACATGCTAAGTTCATCTTAGAAATGATTTAGAATCATTCAAAATTGATTAGATCAATTTCGGACTAAAATGGACAAAATACCAATGTAATGGCATTTCGGTAAATTCACTTGAATATGATTCATTTGAATTTTATTTCATAATTTGATTATTGGAATATTAAATAAATATGTTTATTTAATTAATTCGAGAAAAAGTTTTGAAATCGGAAATATGATTTTCCACCGCTTCCGCTGCGTTACCGAATTTAGCCCCTAAAAACCCCTACAGTTTTGTGAATTCAGCAACAAAGTCTGCTAGAGCCTGCCCCTTTACTACTGCCATCGGGAGGTAAGAAATGTCGTGTTCACTCAACTCTACCGACCACTTCATTAACCTGCCCGAGACCTATGGTTTTTGCAAAATCTACCTCAAAGGATAATCAGTGTAAACCCCAATAGGATGGGACTGGAAGTAAGGTCGTAACTTCCGGGCCGCAGTGATTAACGACAAGGCGACCAACTCATGTGCTGGATATCTGGTCTCAGCATCTAGTAAAGCTTTGCTAACTTAATACACTGTCCTTTGAACCTTATCGGCCTCTTGCACTAATACCGAACTTACTGCATGCTCCGAAACAGCTAAATATAAGTATAAGGTCTCACCTGGAGACGGCTTTGCTAGAAGTGGGGGCTGCGTCAGGTATTGTTTTAACTGTAGGAAGGCCTCCTCGCATTCTGGCGTCCAGTTGACTTCATTTGTTGCCTTTTGACGACTTTGAAGAATGGGTGGCACTTGTCGGTTGCTCGGGAAATAAATCGATTGAGCGCGGCCACCCTACCGGTTAGGCTTTGCACTTTTTTTATCGTCCTGGGAGATTTTAAGTCCAGGACAGCTTGGATTTTCTACGGATTTACTTCTATGACTCGGGAGCTTACCATATAGCCCAAGAACTTTCCCGAGGCCACTCTGAAAGCACACTTCTCCGGGTTGAGCTTTATATTATGCTTCCTCAGCAATTCAAAGGTTTTCTTCAGATCGGCCACGTGACACCCTGGCTCCTTAGACATGGTTATCATATCATCAACATATACCAGCATCGATGTGCCGATGAGTGGCTTGAAAATTTTGTTTACCAGCCTCTGAAAGATTGCCCTCGCATTTTTCAATCCAAAGGGCATTACTTTATAACAGTAAAGCCCTTGATCGGTAACAAAGGTCATCTTCTCCTCGTCCTCAGGATGCATCTTCACCTGGTTATATCCTGAGAAGGCATCCATGAAGCTTAGCAGTCCCTGGCAGGCCGTTGAATCCACCAACTGATCTACGTTTGGTAGTGGGAAGCTGTCTTTCGGGCATGCTTTGTTGAGGTCGGTGAAATCCACACACATCCTCCACTTTCCATTGGATTTCTTTACTAATACCACATTTGATACCCACTCCGGGTATTTCACTTCTCTGATGAAACCAGCTTTTAACAGTTTTTCTACCTCGGCAGCCATTGCCCTGCTCCGCTCCTGGTTAAAGGTTCTTCTTTTTTGCTTGACCGGTTTGTGTGATGGGCTTACTGCCAAACGATGATTGATGAACTTCAGATAAATCCCGGGCATGTCATCGTGCCCCCATGTAAAAATGTCCGGGGTACTCCTTTAGACACTTCAGCAGATCCTGCTTCAGGACCTCATCCAAGTCTCCCCCTATTTTTACATTCTTTCCAGGTCCGAAAAGTTCCATCATCTCTAATTCTTCGACTGCCCCTAGCCAGGCAGCTTTCTTTGGCCAAAGACCCGGATCTTTACTTGCTTCTTCCTCGTCTCTGATCCCTTGTCTTTTCCGGGTACCTGCTTCAATGCAAAGGGTTTCCATTGAGAGGGTGGCGAAACAACTCCGAGCCACCTTCTGCTTCTGCACACAATTCTAATCCCTTCCCAGGTGGGGAATTTCAACTTTAAGTAATAGCAAGACATTGCAGCCTTTGCCTTCATCATGAAAGGCCGACCAACAATGACTTGGTAACTGCTCATGCAATCCACCACCGTGAAATTTATCATAATCGTCCGTGTCCGGGGACAAGTTTCCATCGTCATTGCCAATTGTATCCTTCCCAATGGGACGACCGTTGAGCCCCCGAAGCCGTATAGGGGAGTCCCATCGTCGGTTAGAGTCGCATACTCCACACCAAGGCCATCCAAAGCCTCCTTGGAGATTATATCCACTGCACTCCCGGGATCCACTAGGATTCTGTCTACCTCAAAACCGCAGATTGTCGCCTTGATTATTAATGCATCATCGTGGGGGAAACTTACCCCTCAAGCATCCTCATCTGTGAACATTATTGGCACTGGCCGACCACCTTGTATTTCTGAGGCCCGTTCTGTTTCTAACACTTCCAGCCCCCGAGCCCGACTATAGTTTTTTCTTGACCGATTAGAGTCCCCGGCCAATGTCTTCCCCCCTGCGATGATATTCACCTGTCGGTAATGTGCTCTCTGCCTGGCCGTCATAACTTTATGGTCAATATAATTATTCAAGTACCCATTCCGCGCTAGGTCTTCCATTTGCTCCCTGAAGTCTTTGCACCCATTCGTCATATGTCCCCTCAAATTATGATGCGTGCAATAGGATTTTTTTATTTCTCCTGTCTGGCGGGAATCTCCTGAGGTCAGGTTCTATCAAGAGACCTTTTCCTTGGATTTCCATGACGATTTGCCCCAGTGGTTTATTCAGAGGAATGTATGCCTCTTCCCCGGCCACATGGTTCACCTGGGTCGAGACTCTCTTTTCATGGTCATCCCAAGGTACCGGCTTGAACTCTCTTCACCTCGGGGGTGGTTTTTTGAACTCCCGATCTGGCCTGCGAGGAGCTTCTGCCCTCATTGTCCTCTCTCTGATAGATGTCCCCTCCGGGTAATTCTCTCCTCATTTTCCAATAAAACAAACTTCCGGGATGTTTCTAGAGCGGTGGCATAATCCGGTGTACCCTGGATCCTCAAGTGGGTCCACAACTTTCCGATCTTTAAGGCTCCCTTCAAACTCTACAAGGCCTCGAGCGACTTATATCCCCCGACCTCGAGCACCATGCTATGGTACCGCTCAATGAAAGTCTTCAGGGGTTCATCGTCCCCCTGTTTCATTAGCCTCAATTCCCCAATTGTCTTCTTTTTGACGCAGGCCCCTTTAAAGTGCCGAACAAATGACTTCCTGAGTTGCGCGAAGCTTCCGATGAACCCCTGGGGCTAGACTTCTGAACCACAGAATGGCAGATCCCCCTAAGGTTAGGGAGAATACTTTGCAAACGGCATCCCCTACTACTCATTGGACCTCCATCAACATGACAAAACTCTCAATATGGGATTTTGGATCAGTGTGGCCCTTGTAGGGCGTCATGGTCGGCATGTTGAATCGTCTTGGGAATTTTACCGACCTTATTTCTTCTGTGATGGGAGATTCAACCTCGCCGTCCCGATCATCTCCCGTGTCTGTTTTGAGGTTCGCTCCCCACTTGGCCATTTCTTTTCTTAACCAAGATTTTATACTGCCATCTGTGTTACCGTGCCACCTCCTGCGGCCTTCTTTGCGTCTGTTGCCCCAGGTGCAGCGTTCCTCATGGCTCAAGACTTCTCGTCCTGTTTCACTATCCTTCTTGTCTCCTCTTCTGGTATCGCGGGGGTCATCATAGGAAGAATCTGGCGACTGTCTCCCCTCTTCTTCTTCCCACATATCCTCCGTTTGTAAATCTTTTTCTATCACTACGGACCTCATCCCGTAGGGACCCTTCCTCCTCGGTTCATCGTCATCACTCACATCTGCGACCCTTTTTCCTTCCGCTATTTCGCCTCTCCTCCGACTGGTTCCGGCTTCAAGTCTCTCATTATTCGTCTCTTCCATACTTTCTAGTTTGTCCATCATGGATTTCAGAAGGATTTGATTTTCCTCTCTATCTTTCCTCACATTTTCCTCCATCTTCTCCATCCATTCCGCTGTTGAACTCCCCGACGACCGATGATTTCCACTTTCTGCCATCGTCTTACTACGCGAGCTACTTTTCGTTAATTTCCCAACAGACGGCGCCAACTGTTGACGGTTGATTTTGGTCTCAGGGGCAGTAAGGGTTTTTTACTCCCGAGACAATCCTCCTCCAACTGTGAATTTGTTTTGTTTATGGGAAACCAAAAGCAAATTTGGTAAAAGACAGATAAATGCACCAATCAACAAAGAGATTTAACGTGGTTCGGCGGATCAGATCCAACCTACGTCCACGGGCACATAACGGGCGATATTTTATTACCGAAATATGCTTTTTTTGGTCTGTCTTGTGCTTACAAGTCTAATTCTCTCTTGTTCTCTTCTCAACCATCTCTGCTCTCAACTCTCAATTCTACAATGTTCTCAATAATCTACCTACAAGCACGCTTTCCCCTCCTATTTATAATAGCAAAGAAACAGTTTTCATTTTCCCATAAGAATTCATAGTCGAAACTACTTTCGCTTCCCATATCCTATTAGGACACTGACTTATCAACCTTTACCCATGAATGTAGGATAACTTATATTCTTATCCGTAAGAATATGGAACATATCTCGTCATATCCTCGGTTTTCATGAGGTCGGTCACAATGATCTTTTGAACTGAGAATGCTGCTATCGATCTGATAATGCCCGGTCATCCGATCTAAAGTGCTCGGCCCCTTACTGTTGGCTTTGTAACACTCATATGGTCGGGTCGGTATTAATGATTTTGTCCAAGAAAGAAGTTACCTTTTTACCCCTGCCGTACTGCTTAAATATCATAGGACCTGAAAATACCATAAACAAAAGTGTAAGAACAACAGAAGTCTTTATCTCTTTATTCAAAGTCAACTAACATTGTTCTGTACGTTTTATCTTCTCAAGTCCTCAGTCTTCACTCTACTTCATTGATTCGTTTGAAGTATTCCTATGTTGAAGTTTCCGAATCCTCACTCACTTTAGTTGACAATTAGAAAACATATATCAATCATTCAAGAAATTATATGCAACCTTGCAATTAAACTGTTGGCACCGAAGGTCACTCTAAAATCTCAGTCTTTTAAGAATTGGGTGGTATGATGCAAAATTCTTTGAATTATAAATAAGAGAGGGCATGATACTTTAGTCACTGCTAAAAATTGTTTTTATCGGTTAGGTCTCTGATATATTATTAATATCCAGTTTCATCTATAGTATTAAAATAATAACCAAAAAAAAAAATTAAAATAAAAACCCACAATATATTGAAAGGTGAATTTGATACTTTAATAAATAAATTAAACTAGTTTTAATTAGTCGAAAACTTAAATAATTAATTTGCATGCAAAAGTGTCACATTTATCATTCAGCTGTGCATTTCTTTCTAATAATATTCGACGGCATTGATGAAATGAAATATTAAGAAAATAAATTTGTGAAAGGGACTAAGTTAAGTATTAAAAACACGACGTAATATTTGCTGGGGTGATTCCTCAAACAATAATTTCTCAAATAGAAAAAGAATTACGTTCCAATGAAAATTAAAAATAGACTTGAAACTATAAGAAATGGAAGTAGTTCTATTAAACTGCCTTAAGGAAAAATGTGCAAAACCTCATGATATTTAGTGAAATTAAGCGAAATTCTCTATATTTTTTAATATAAAATGAAATCTATCTTATGCTTAAAAATTACAAATTTTAATTTAAAAAACCTTGAATCACAATCGGGACAGAATATGAGGAGATCGGTTCGTGATGGGATATCACGATTATCATCACTACCTTGTGTTTTAAAAAATAAATATATATTTACAACAACACTTTATGCTGGAGGTTTCGTTTAATTTTAAAATATCATGATGATTTTGTTATTTTTCCCTAAAATTAATTGACTGTAATTTTAAAGTTATGAACTCGTATTAGTTTAATAAGAAATTGCCTAGTAATGTCAATTGTAGGACCTAAATAACAAGAAAATTATGCAAGATTGATGAGAATTTTTGGTTCAAAGATCAAACCACGTTTCTGTTTTTATGACTTTGTGAAAATGATCGATAAAACGATCATTAAGAGATACAATTTGAAATCAAGAAGAAGCAAATGAATAATGAGAAGTATGGTGCATGCTCAAAATTCTGAATTTATTACATTTTGTTGAGAGCTATTTTTTGTTTCAAGGATAAGATTGAGAATTATTCCTTTAGCAAATCTCCCCCAACGAATGAATTTGTTTGGTTTCGGGAACCACGTGGCTACTGAGAGATAAAGAAACACGAACAAAGACATGGTTTAACGTGGTTTGGCGACGAGTGGCTCCAACTTACATCTATGGGAGAAAAATGGACGATTTTATTGACCTTAGGATAAATACCGACCCGAACCTCTAACAAGGAAATTGGACAATATAACAACCCAAATAATTCCTCAGGTTATGACTACCTCTCACAATGTGGATGGGTACACGACTCACTTTCTCTCTCTATCACTAGCTTATTTCTAGTACTTTTGCTCTCGAATTACAAAGTGAAAAACCAAGTTTGCAAACTCACAACTTGTCAACCCCCTCTACAATGATTCTAACCCCTTTAATAGGTTCCCAAAACATCTGTACAACTGAATCTGACGTCACCTTTCATCACTTAGTCATCATTACCCCATTTAGTCACTGCCTCACTGCCCTTTCTGACAACTTACAAGCCTGTTTTTCTGCCACTGCATCGCCCTATGGCATCTGGTAGGACCCATGCCTTCATGTTAATCATTGCTTTATTATTTTCACCATTAGCCTCTTGGACAATTATGACCCATAGAGTCACTATTTGTACAGATCATGGTGTTGTTGTACAAATCAACTATGTGACAAAGGAAATTGCTCTCTTATCATTTGTGATTAGATCACCAAGATGTATAAGTGATAGGAGGTCCTTATGATTAGTTCCTGGATTGAGAGGATATGAGACAGTATCAATCCACGAAGGTTTAATCATTAAATATCCATAGTCAGAGTATTATCGAGATTGGACATCGATAATGCGTAAAAGACTAATATTACACTTGTGCGCGTTGTGAGGGCATAACGACATAGTTCTCATATATTTAGGTATAGGATACTCATGCAAGTGTAGTAGGAGGTTGTGTTTTACCGATGGTACGGAAAACAGCTTCGCTCTGGATAGACCCCTCAGAATTCCATTGGTAGTATGATTATTTGTCTATGGAAGTCCGAAATCAGGGTAGGTGTATTTGGTCTTAAATTGAGACTTGCACCGCTAATACTTGCGAAAATCAAAATGCTTTGGTTTTAGGTCGTCCAGGGCTTTAACAGGTTCTGTGTACGCCTCTGCTGGGTATATTGAGAATCGTAGTGTGTTGGGTGTGATGTCAAGACGGAAGTATCACTCCAGTCATTGCGGAGATGATGTTCACGTAGGATACGGAACTGGTTCTCTTATGTACTGCAGTCATCGGGATAAAATGACTAGGTCATGTTTATCCGATTATAGAGACTAGTTACCAGAGATTCGATATGTACTTCGTACGGGGCAGACACAATTCCAGCCCCAGGCCTAGCACGTGACATCTGATACTGGATCGAAATACGCAATACTATGTGTACTACGCCTGATATAGATCACATATTCCTGTAAGGATATTTCTAGAGAATTGGGTAGACATGGCGTTTTGCAAGAAGCCAACCTTGTCTTGTAAATTGGTACAAACGTAGTACTAGGTACTTATGTGTTCGGATAGTCCGACGATCGGATTTACTGCCAACATATCCGGGGATCTCATGGGTCGCTTCCCGAAGATTCACCGATGACGTATGACTTGCACTTAATCTGGGATTAATTAGATGAGAGAGAGAAAATTAATCTGGGATTAATTACAGAGATATTTTATCTGGGCTAAAGTATTAATTAAAGAAATATTACGATTAATTTGGAATTAATCGATAAAATAATATATTCAATATATTATATGAAATTAGATTTAGATGCGGAATTGAAATTAGATTTTAATTCGGGCAAAAGAATTGATTTAGAATTAATTCGTTAGCGACGTGAATAATGATTTTGCTAGGCATAATTAATTAATTACGTCGCAACGAAAATTCGTTAATTTGGAATTAGCAAACCCGAGCCCAGAAGTGTTTGCAAGCGCACTCACATTTCGAATTCAAGTGCGGCCCGCAAGTCACATCAAGCATCAAATCACAAGTTGCATCAAGCGTCAAATCATTAGTCACTTTGAGTGATGTGACAACTTGTCACTTGATTGATTGAGTGATGTGAATAGTTGATGTGGTGGTTGAAGGCATTTATGGATTGACTTTTGGAAAGCAATTTATGTATTTTGATTTTTAGAAAATCATTAACTAATTTTGAAAACCACCAAACACACTTCTCTCTCTATTTTCTTCTCCCTAAACTCTCGGCCATGGTGGCCATTTGCATCCTAAAAAACCTTCTGGTTTTACCGTGAATCACAAAGAGAAAATAAGGGATTTTTGTGGCAACAATTCCTAAGTGCTAGCACACCATTTGAGTCTTGCGAAAATGATAGGGAAACCAACTTGTGAGCTTGGAATCACCACCCAAAAGCTTGGAGCTTGGACCGAATTTTGAAGAGCCAAAACAGCCCACTGCCGAACACTCTAAAAGGGATCTTGGAGAGTTTTTTTCTTCGTCGCATCGCTCAACCGCTCAATGTAATTATTCCGAAACTTCTTTGATGTATTCGCACTTATGTTTCTATGCTTGATTCGATCCTCGGGACTTAGAGATTTCCCAACAATGGTATCAGAGCGAGTAAAAGCATGAAACTTGGATTTAGGGTTAAAATTGGGTAAATTGATTTTGAGCATGATTTGGTTAAATTGCTTGACTGAGTATGCTTAAATGTTGTTTAATTGAAGTTTGATTGGATAAATTTCATGAAAATTGATTTGGAACAATTTTCCCCAAATTGGGTTGGCTTGGCCGAATACCACATGAACCCTAATGTCTTGGAATTTTTGATTTTTGATTCATTGGATGACTTGAAATCAATTGGGAATGTTGATTTAATATTGAATTGGATTCAATTGGATTGGATTTAAAATTGGACATATAAATCCCTAATTACTGAGACAATATAGCATGGTATATGGGTTTGATTTTTGTTAAAATGTGTTGGACATGTTTTAATGTTGATAAGCATTATTAATTAGGCTAATTGGTGTTTTGGAAATATTGATTTGGGTAATTAATTATGTAATACAATTAAGATTAATTAAATATGAAATTTGGAATTTGGAATTTTTGTAATTTAATTAATTGGGCTTAAATTGGATTTGGGCTTGAAAAGTTGTTATTGGGCTTTAATGGGCTTGGTTGTACCAAGATTGGTTTAGGCTAAATTGGTTGAATCCAATTGGGCCCAAAACCACATCCATAAAGTCCAATTATGACTGATGGTCCTTTAATATTTAATTGGGCCTAATGGGCATAAATTGATTTCTAGGCTTATAAAGGTGATTCCTTTAAATGGGCTTTAGTCTTTGGGTTTGACCCAACTTGACCAAAAAGTCCATGCCTTATGAAATTAATTGAATGCCCATTGGAATTTAAATTAAATTAACATTGGATGTTAATCGGGCTTTGAGACCCGTAACGGTTAGATTTAGAATCTAAGTCGTAAAGGTTCGTTAATAAAGTGTAATATTTAATTTGGATTTAAATAGTGAATTAGTATTAAATACATATTAAATTGGATTTGATGTTGTAGTTTAATTTAATTCAAGAATTCGTACTTTGAGTTCTTATTCGCAAAACGAGTTGGACTCGCGCAAAATCAAATCGTTGTTTGAACATTGGATGGTCATTAATTATCAGATTAATTAATTGGATTAGATTGATTGATAACATGCTTGTGTGAATACATGGTTGCGATGCATGAATAATGTTTATCGGATGGATATTAGATGGGTGGGGCAATTTTGGAAATTGTTGTAATAAATTTAGAATTTATTAATTGGACCTGCGTTTCCAGCCTATTACCTATTTGACTCTGTGTATTTCTCTTCTCACATATTCCCCTCAATGTAAATGAGGTTTCTTTAGAAGTGTTATGTAACTGGTAGAAGCAATACTTGTGCTAGCGGGAGATAGGAAATAGAGAGATTTGATCTAGGATCAATGTGTTAAGTATCCATCCGCATATCATTATTATTTTATTTACGCGCTTTATTATGTGTTTAAAATGCATGTTTAAGGTTGTATGATGATGAGACCTTAACAAAGATAATAAATTGGTTGCCAATTTGCACGCAAGAACCCTCACAAAATATTAAGCATTTTTCCTTCCATTGAGTGATTCTTACTCAAGATCCAAGACTGGCATTGGTTTGTTGGCCAAAGTCAAGGCCTTTGTCCGTCAAGGATGTGTTTGAATCATGAAGGCTTTGTTACATATCAGTGTCTTGTCCAAGTTGTGATTTGTTGGCCAAAGTCAAGATCACTTCTTGTCCATCGACATTGATTACGAAGCTTTCCAAGGTCAATGGGTTCCGCTTAACTGGGATCACTAAGTTTGTTGTGCCAAAGCCAAGGCTTAGTTGATTCAGAGGAAAAAGGTTAGGCAATATATTGGATATATTGGCATATATAAGATATATGTTTCGGACTTGGATGTCCCCCTACTGGATCTAGGAATTGGATGAGATCCAATTGATCTTATAGATCTACCTAGTTAATTATCATACAATTTGTTGGCCAAAGTCAATATTGTGTGACATTTAACGGGATCCTAGCCCACTAGGAAACACGGTTTCCCGAGTACTCAACAGAGGGTTAGAGGCTCGCCGAAAAATAGTGGGAGGCAAGTATTGAATTTGCAATATTCGTTTAGTAACTTGCCATACGCGCTCATTTCAAATATTACGTCAAATAAATTAATATATTAGTTGGACTAATAATTAATGTTGTTTTAATTAAACAGTTGGACTGTATTCAAACTATTTCGATTATAGTTGATTTTATAATTGGATTATAGTAATCAATATAATTGAATTTATCTATTAAATTATAGTTGATTATATAGTTAGACTATAGTAATCATTATAATAAAAGGTACCTAAATCGTTGATTTAATAGTTGGACTATTAGAATTAAGATAAAATTGAAAGATTAGTGTTTAAAACATAATCATGGGTGAAAATGTATTTAAACGACTTTAATTTTCAAATTGGGAATAAAATATCAGGATGGTCCTGGAAACTAATAAGTTACTTTATTTGATAAAATAACATATTAGGCCTAAACCAGGAGTTAAGCAAAAAGTAGAGCATGATATTTGGAATATTCATGTGATGATAACTTGAGTGCTTAATCCATTAAGCTTGCCAAATAGACTCCTTAATTTCTTAATCAGAACTAAGGATTAGATCCTTATAGTATGATAATGAAATTGAAGTATCTTCATAGATCTATTTTTAGATCTTTGAAGTACTAAATTGCAATAGTAAACTCTTGGAGAGTTAATGGTTATTCTCAAGGAGATAAAGCCAAAGTTTACAATAAGGCGAGAAGCGCAAGACGCACCTTAGTTCGACATTCCATAAGGCCAAGGCTAGGCCGAAGGCATCTGGAATGTGAAAAGGGCAAAGGTAAAATCATTATAATCTTCTGGGAAGATAAAAGACATATCCCAAAATGTCTGCCTAAACTGTGGCAAATGGGGACACGGAAGTGTGACTGCCGTATGGACAAGGCAGACATGAAGGAATTGAAGACGGGCAAGGCTCAGACTTCAAATATGTTTGTCATGATTATGTTCACTACTAGTATTAAAATTGGATTTTAAATACTTAGTGTGGTACATAAATATATACTGGTGTGCAGAATCTGCTATGAGCTTGATACTGACTTCAGTTGAGATTTATCTGCGAATCGAAAACGGGACGAAAGTTGCTGTTTTGACCGTAGATACCTAAGTTTAGGAACTACCATTCGGGTGTGTACTTAAATTAGGAAACTGTTATAATGTAACTAGTTTGACTAGAAACATTATCTATATATCAGGGTTTAACCCATTGCGGGTATACCTTTATATTCTAGAACACTAAAGTGTTTTATTTTATAAAGATGATATTGAGATAAACACATTAGATGTGAATAACATTATTTATATTTTGAATATAAATAAATCTCAAACATATAACATGACAAACAAATAGCTCAAACTGATTTGATCAGAAGAGACTTGTAAGTGGCATTGTTGTCTGGGCCACAATTAAACAAGACTCGTATATCCACACTTTCAAAGAGTGGGTACTAGGACAGATTTGATTCTATTCAAATAAAGTCTACGAATCTAGTTTATAAGGCAAAATGCCTAAAAAACTATTTACTTGGTAAAAGTGCAAATGCCACCGATCTGTTAGCCCTAGTTCATAGTGAAGCAAGTGGGCCCATGTCTAGCTAGGCTAGAGGTGGATATGAATATTTCGTGACCTTTACGGATGTGGCATCGCGTTATGGTTATGTGTTTCTTTTGAAACACAAATCTGAAACTTTTAGAGTTTCGACACGAAATAGACAAACAGATCGGCTAAAATATTAAATCGTCACGGTTAGACCATGATGAAAATACTTAAGCAATAATTTTCTCATATACTTGAAAGAGTATAGTATTCTTTCAATGAGGGCTCCTCCCGGAACATGTCAATTTGACGGTGTGTCCGAACGGAGAAACCGAATTTTGTTAGACATGATAAGCTTAATCATGAGTCGCTTGAGCTACCATTTCCTTCAACGGATACGCATTAACAGTACAAAACTTATTTAGAATAAGGTTCCATAAAATCTGTTAGACATATTTCATATTAGATATGAACAAGAAAGAAACAGGGTTTTTCTCATTCCTGAAGATTTGGGTATGTTGGGCATATGTTTGGATGATACCAAACTAAAACCCAAATCGGATAAGTGCCCAAGTTGTAGGTTATCCTAGGGAAACCAAAGTATAGTACTTATACAACTCACAAGAGAACAATGTAATTGTTGCTCGCCATGTGGTTTTCCTAAGAGGAATACTGATATGCAGTGGTAAGTGGGAGGAAAGTAAAACTCGATGAAAATCAGAGTAATACTGTTCCAAACACCGATACCTTATTAGAACACAAATAGTTCATCAAGGATGAAACTATACCAATAATCTTCGAATACACAAGAACTGCGTAAGTCGGAGAGAGTCAGAAAACGACCTGAGGTATGGGTTTCTGATCTCACCTCATAAAAATGTCAATCTTATTAAGGAATACGAACTTACTACGTATGAGGAAGTGATACAAGGTATCGACTCCCTATCATGGCAAAGTGCCATGATGTCCGAAATGGATTCCATGTAAACCAACTATGTTTGGACACTAGTTGTTGTACCGCAAGGCATTGTGCCTATTGGTACTATAAAGTCTTTAAGGAAGACATACATGGAAGGCAATATACCAACGTACTAAGCTAGGTTTATAGCGAAAAGGTATCGTTATCAACATTGTGTCGATTACGATGAAACCTTTTACCTGTTGCCATGGTTAAATCCATTTGGATAATGCTTGCTGATGCTGCATATTTCATTTATGAAATGTGGCAGCTGGAATGCCAAAATCGCTTTCTTTAACGGAAACCTTTTGGAGGATGTTTACAACATTCTGATGGTTTTATCGTACCATAACTAGCAAACAAGGTTTGTAGGTTATTCGATCCATGGATGGATTGAAGCAAGCATTGCGTTCTTGGAACTATCGTTTTGTCATAATGGTATATGATTTAATTCAAAATGAAATGATTCTTGTGTATATAAGGAGGTTAGTGGGAGAGCACTGACATAAATGTCCTATAAATAATGATAATATATATCATTTCTTGGAAATGATATTCCCAAATACAATCGGTGAAAGCTTGGCTTTCATGAAAATTCTCCGTAGAATTCTTGGGAGAAACAACCTTTATTCTAGGAATAAAGATCTACTGGGATAGATCTAAAAGTTGTTGACACTCTCCGAGAACTCGTACATTGAAATAAATGTACGCGACCTGGTGTCTCATACGCTTTGAGCATATGGATTCATAATCAGGTCAATCCAGATGATAGTCATTGGATTGAAGTTAAGAACATCCTTTAGTATCTTAGGGAACTAAGGATGCTGTCTTAAACTATGGAGAAAGAGAACTTGAAGTGACTGGGTTCACTGTTGCAAGTTTCCTAACCGATAAAAACGACTATAAGTCGTAAGAACGGTACTATAAAGTTTGAATAACGGAACAGTGAGCTGAAAATCTTCCAAGCAAGATACTGTTACCGAATAAATAACAAACGCAGGTTATTGCTGCAACTGAGGTAGCAATAGAAGCCATTTGGGTCGATAATAAATCTTATTAGATTAGATATAGTTCTGTTAGCAGCTGAGCTAGGCTACAACGCAGGCTAAATAATTAATGGTCTCATCAACGATCCAGATATATACTTTGATATTCATCTGATTCGTTCAGATCATACATCGTGGCGATGTGATGATCGAATAAATCGCATCAGATGATAATCATGCAAATCCGCTGACGAAAGTATTTTCTCAGTAATTTGAGCGAACCATACATAGTTCGGGTGTAGGACACTTGAGTGACTGGCTATAGGCCAAGTGGGAGATTGTTGGACAATTATGACCCATAGCGTCTCTATTTGTATAGATCATGGTGTTGTTGTACAAATTAACTATGTGACAAAGGAAATTGCTCTCTTATCATTTGTGATTAGATCACCAAGATGTATAAGTGATAGGAGGTCCTTATGATTAGTTCCTGGATTGAGATGATATGAGACAGTATCAATCCACGAAGGTTTAATCATTAAATATCCCTAGTCAGAGTATTATCGAGATTGGACATCGATAATGCGTAAAAGACTAGTATTACACTTATGCGCGTTGTGAGGGCATAACAACATAGTTCTCATATATTTGGGTATAAGATACTCATGCAAGTGTAGTAGGAGGTTGTGTTTTACCGATGGTACGAAAAACAACTTCGCTCTGGATAGACCCCTCGGAATTCCATTGCTAGTATGACTATGTGTCTATGGAAGTCCGAAATTAGGGTAGGTGTATTTGGTCTTAAACTGAGACTTGCACCGCTAATACTTGCGACAATCAATATGCTTTGGTTTTAGGTCGTCCATGGCTTTAACAGGTTCTGTGTACGCCTCTGCTGGTTATATTGAGAGTCGTAGTGTGTTGGGTGTGATGTCAAGACGGAAGTATCACTCCAGTCATAGTGGAAATGATGGTCACGTAGGATACGGAACTGGTTCTCTTATGTACTGCAGTCATCAGGATAAAATGACTAGGTCATGTTTATCCGATTATAGAGACTAGTTACCAGAGATTCGATATGTGTTTCGTACGGGGCAGACACAATTCCTACCCCAGGCCTAGCACGTGACATCCGATACTGGATCGAAATACGCAATACTACGTATACTACGCCTGATATAGATCACATATTCATGTAAGGATATTTCTGGAGAATTGGGTAGGCATGTCGCTATGCTAGAAGCCAACCTTGTCTTGTAAATCGGTACAAACATAGTACTAGGTACTTACGTGTTCGGATAGTCCGACGACCGGATTTACTGCCAATATATCCGGGGATATCATGGGTCACTTCCCGAAGATTCACCGATGAAGTATGACTCGCACTTTAATTAATCTGGGATTAATTAGATGAGAGAGAGAAAATTAATATGTGATTAATTACAGAGATATTTTATCTGGGATAAAATATTAATTAAAGAGAGATTACAATTAATTTGGAATTAATCGATAAAATAATATATTCGATATATTATACGAAATTGGATTTCGACGCGGAATTGAAATTAGATTTTAATTCGGGCAAACGAATTGATTTAGAATTAATTCGTTAGCGACGTGAATAATGTTTTTGCTAGGCATAATTAATTAATTACGTCGCAATGGAAAATTCGTTAATTTGGAATTAGCGAACCCGAGCCTGGAAGTGTTTGCGAACGCACTCGCATTTCGAATTTAAGTGCGGCCCGCAAGTCACATCAAGCGTCAAATCACAAGTCGCATCTAGCGTCAAATCATTAGTCACTTTGAGTGATGTGACAACTTGTCACTTGATCGATTGAGTGATGTGAATAGTTGATGTGGTGATTGAAGGCATTTATGGATTGACTTTTGGAAAGCAATTTATGTATTTTGATTTTTAGAAAATCATTAACTAATTTTGAAAACCACCAAACACAATTCTCTCTCTCTTTTCTTCTCCCTAAACTCTCGACCATGGTGGCCATTTTCTTCCTCAAAAACCTTCTGGTTTTACCGTGAATCACAAGGAGAAAATAAGGGATTTTTGTGGCAAAAATTCCTAAGTGCTAGCACATCATTTGAGTCTTGCGAAGGTGATATGGAAACCAACTTGTGAGCTTGGAATCACCACCCAAAAGCTTGGAGCTTGGACTGAATTTTGAAGAACCAAAATAGCCCACTGCCGAGCACTCTAGGAGGGATATTGGATAGTTTTGTTCTTCGTCGCATCGTTCAACCGCTCAATGTAAGTATTCCACAACTTCTTTGATGTATTCGTACTTATGTTTCTATGCTTGATTCGATCCTCGGGACTTAGAGATTTCCCAACATAGCCTTCTAGATGCACTCATTTTTAGGTAGGACATATGTCAATATGCTTGGATTGGTCGGGCATGACTTCATCAAAGATCCTCGGGTCGGTGGAATCATACCGTATAAATGAAATCTCCTTAGGTCAGGGTACCCAAACCTACGGAGTATCCTTAATCCATACTTTAACGTGGTCAAGTCAGAACCATTATTACTTTATCCATAGAAACTCTTCTCGGGGAGAGTGTCTTACTACAGGTCAAAGTCCATACTTTTCTCTAAGTTTCCTTTAGGGCCTTTCAAACGACATGGGGCGGGTAACACAACAAAAAGCTTTGACCCTTCTCGGGGTGTGTGTTGTAAAACACCACCATCAATATTTGTCCCTTAGTTATCGGTACCAACGGAGTTTGTGAGTTGGTGCCGGAAACTTTATAAAAGGATAGTGGTGCCAGCAAAAAAATACTACCCTGATTTTTCGTTGCATCAGGAATCTCAACGCTTCACCGTCTCGGGTCGGGTCACTTCGCATACTTCCAAAAGTGCTCTTTTTTACGATTTATTTTTCTTTCATTGTTATCCAAAAACGCTTCTAGAGTTTTGAAAAGTCCATAGGAATACGCGAAGGCATCATTTCCTTCCTTAAATACTCTCATCAAATCAATCAAATCACAATTGTTCTCTTATCGCTTGTGTAACATCACTCTCCCGAAGATGCTACCGGCAGGGAATAGGCTGACCTATCCTCCTAAGCCTCAGACTATGACCATTACCACAAATCCCATCTTAAATATAAACTCATGCATGAGGTCATTTCCCAACTCAATAACATAAGATACATCTCAAATACTCAACATTGTGAACTCAATTACAATACACTATATAACTCTGTCATGGATAGTTTAACTCAATTTACACACAATCTTGACTATACACTTCACTGATATATGACTTTACTCAGATTTTTATTGAACTGTGTCTCTGACTTGACCTTGTGGACTCAAACACCCTAGTACTGCCAACGGTATCCATCCGCTCTAGCTAGTCCTCCAGGTATACCTGTAAAATAAAATACTGGGAGTAGGGGAATAGGTTTAGATCGTTTGAACGACCTAGTGAGTTGACAGTTTAAAACGGAACTGAAATACTTGATAAAACATCTATTATTCTGAAATCAAAAATATTTTTGGAAAACTGATTCTTTCTAAAAACTCGTTCTTATCTGAAAATAATTCAATTTCTGTGAAACATTTCTGGAAATTCTTTATGTTTGTAAACTCTGAATTCTTTATGTAAAACTGAATTCCTTAAATACTCTGATCAAATCAATCAAATCGTAATTTGTCTGTTATCCCTTATGTGACATTCATCTCCCGGAGATGCTACCGGCAGGGAATAGACTGACATATCGCCCTAAGCCTCTGACTATGACCATTACCACAAATCCCATCTCAAATATAAACTCATGCATAGGGCCATTGCCCAACTCAAAAACATAAGATACATCTCACATACTCATCATTGTGAACTCAATAACAATACACTATATAACTCTGTCATGGATACTAACTCATTTTACACGCAATCTTGACTATATACTTGACTGATACATGAATTTACTCTAACTCTGACTGAACTGTGTCTCTGACTTGACCTAGTGGACTCAAACACCCTAGTAATTTCCAACAGTATCCATCCACTCGAGCTCGTCCTCCAGGTATACCTGTAAAACAAAACACTAGGAGTGGAGGGAAGAGGGTTAGATCGTTTGAACGACCTAGTGAGTGCACAGTTTAAAACAGAACTGAAATACTTGATAAAATATCTATAATTCTGAAATCAAAAATATTTCTGGAAAACTAATTCTTTCCGAAAACTCTTTCTCATCTTAAAACAATTCTCTTTATGTGAAACTTTTTAGGAAATTCTTTCTGTTTGTAAAACTCCGAATTCTTTCTATAAAACTAAATTCTCTTGAACTCATTCATAAAACTTATCAGTTTTGAAAATTATAGATCTAAAATCTGTTTCTAAAAATCTGTCTCTGAAAATTTAACATATGAGGGCGTTACGTCTCGCCATCCCCCTATAAGCCTAAATTAATAGTCTTAGGGCATTACGTCTCGCCATCCCCCATGCCATTGAACTAAAGCTAGGTATGCTGATCCATGCTATCATCCTCACCCTGAATCTAGGGTCTAGGTGATGGAGTTGGTGCTTGGATTGCCAATCCGAATTGTATATTTAATTATTTATTAATAAAATAACTACATTTTTCATTCCATACCTTATTAATGGTATTGTCCTTATGCGTAATAGATTGATGTATAGATATGCTAAGAATGCCATCGACCTTAAAATTGTCTTGACGCTAGTGTAAACTATTCTTACAGTAAATACTCATAGTTGTTGGTTTTGGAATACAATTGAATTCCTATAACCTAGAAGACTAGCACATGTCGTATATTGGAATTGGAGTACCAATGGTTTAACACTATGTACCATGAGTTTTGGAAACTTATATAGATATGTGAGTATTCGTTGAAGTGAATGACTCATAGGTGATTCCTAATAGTTGGAAGTACACACCACCGTCAATAGGAATCTCCTCGAGTCGAGTAGCATATATAATCATTTGACTATAGGATAACATTGATTTTGTGTGAGATCCTCCACACTTTGATACCATGTATGCCAGAAATCGTTCATGGTCTAGCCTCTACATGTTGATTGGGTGTGGACCGATGCACTTAGTAATCAAATGCGAAGCAAGATAGGATTCGTCGGCCTGTATGTGTACCATAAGGGGTTTAGGTATCCATGTTAGTAAATTCACGATTCTTAAATATTTGGCTAAAGTCGATCACCTAGGGTGGATCGCATGAGTTATGAAGAATTGTGGACATGTCAACATGAGATGTGCGTCTCGGAAACTTGACGGTGTATTCTATGTTTCCTAAGCACAACTCGGATAGCCTACAACGGAGGGATTGTTAAACATATGTGATGACCTCGACTTGTATAGTTTAGAAAGTGTAGGAAACGCTTTCCTCGCGCAGCGGAAGCGGCTTAGGCACCCGGATCGGACTTGAAAAATTTCTCTGCTCTTCTCTTTTGTATCCAGAATTTTTCCACCCAAAAAATCCTAAATCCGAACATCCCCATAATTTTATTCACTGCCGAATGCATGTTGGCTGTTATTATTCGGCTTCTGGTGGCGCTTAAACAACATGCATATTACAAACCATTATGCGCCAGTACCATGCAAGCTTCAGTGCACCACTTCATTTCATGCGCACAGGTCAACAATCTGCTTGATTAATTCACGCCTCTGTCTATGCCGTTACCATGCGCACGTTGCTTTAATTATTTTGTCAGTGCGCAATTTGATCAACAAATTTTAGCCACATGCGCAATTTGATTCAAACCACACACGAAAAATTCCATCAATTACCGTGACACCAAATGCCCAAAGTAACAGCACATGATATGCATGTAAGATTACATTTGATAATATCTTTTGATGAAATAAAATTCATGTGCATGAGTTGATCTACCATTTCCTTTACTTGAGTGCCGAGCCATGGACGTGTGAAAGGGGTTCAACACCACAAAGTCTTTCATGCTATGTCTCACAACTAACGGAAACAAGTGTGGGCTTGACTCACATACATTAAATCCCTAAACTCTTTAGAGATTTTATCACAATTGATATTTTTGTTTTTCTTCTTTTTGTTCTTCAATGAAGTTTCTCAACTTTTGAGAGAATGATTGATAGAGAAGAAGAAAGATGGCTAGGGTTCTTGAATAAGGGATTAGACAAAAATAAAAAATCACATTTCTTTATACTTGGGGTAAATTGTTTACAAAAATAAACAATTCTTCCCCTCCCAAGCTTTTTGATTTTCAGCAATTACAAGTTATAATAGGTAATTTTTAATTAATTTGTACCAACTCATTTACTTACTTTAAGCAAATATATGTTACAAATTGGATAGTAAATATCCATTTAAATGAATTAACTACCAAAGTAATGCAAAGGGTTTCCAAAACCCATAAATATGAAATTCAAACCTTTAGCCTCATTTAAATTATATCAAATATATTTAATAATAATAATATTAAACAATTATCAGTAAGCATTTATTATAATAAACCATATATTAACTTTTAATATATAGTCCTAATTGTGAAAAATAATAAATCATATTAAAATATTTAGACATATGTGAGTGTATAATTGGATATTCCAAAACTAATCCGCTATAGTATATTGAGCTACCGGGGACCAAATGGACCTACGGTTCCAAGCTCCAATAATCTCGAATATTAATTAAGCTCTTATTAAATCACTACAAGAATTAGACCATTTAGCGTCGAATTGTTTCGACGCCATAAGTGACGATTTCGACGCAAATGATATTTAGCGTCGAAAAAATTAGACGCAAAAAATGGACGATAAAATGTCGACGAAAACCACTTTTAGCGTCGAAATAACTAACTGCGACGCTAAAAAACAGTATTCTGCGTCCAATTTATTTCGACGCTAAAGTAAAATGTTCGACGCTATATTGTATATTTGGCGACGAAATATATCGACGCAAAAATTCAAACTTTTAGCGTCGAAAGGTTGTCGACGCTAAGTATATTAAAAAAGTATTATATGTAAGCTTATAGCGACCATGTTTTTTTACTATTAGCGTCGAAATTTTTCGACGCTCAAAGTCACCTTTAGCGTCGAAACTCGTCGACGCTAACATATATTAAAAAAGAAATATATGTACGCTTACAGCGGCCATTTTGTATACTATTAGCGTCGAAATATTCGACGCTAAAAGTAAAAAATTTATTTTTTTAAAAATTAGTAATTTACTTATTTTTTGGTCTAAAATATTTAATTTAGTTGAAAAAAAATGTAATTAATGACGAAATATTATATTGAAATTTGTTTTAGAAAAAAGAAATATTATATTAAATCTATTTGTTCAAAATGTTTATACAAACCAAATATAAAATTAATTGCTACTGTGATGGGGGGACGCTCGAGCCCGATGCACCATGACTCATTGAGGCCTCGAACATCTGACGGAAAGCCAGCAGTTGCTGTTCCAACTGCTCCATCTTCTTCTCGTGGTCCATCATCTTCTTCTCGTGGTCCACCGTGACCTGTTGTAGCTTCTCCTTAGTCTGCTGCAGCTCGTCTTTGGTGGTGACTAACTCGTCTCGAAGAGAGACATTGTCCGAATTACCATTATTGCGTGCAGATGACGTTGGCTTCTTACGAGTGCCAAGACCAACGTTGTAAGCTGTCTGATTCTTGAAAACCAATTGCGACAGCTGCTCATCTGGTATGGGGTCGGTCCCTGTCTCCTGAGTTTGATGTTGGAGTTCCATCATTTCGTTCTGTTTCAAAAAATAAGTTAATATTAGAATTTGAGAAAAAAATTTAACATATATAATATTAATTATTTTATTTTAAAAACTGAAACTTACATAGCAGCGTTCGGCTTCTTCATTTATCCATTTATTCTTGTCATTGTAATGCGTCACACGGAAAAAATCTGGAAATGATTGCACCTCACATGTGCTACTCTGTTATAAACATAAAATAAATTCAATATTATTCCAGATAGTAAAAACAATTAACTGTTAAATTTTACGTTAGGATATATTTACCTCAGAATGTTCGGCACGATGTTGGATAAATGGCTTCGAACCTCCACGGTGGTTAAAACGCAAGTGACTTCGATTTTCCGCATTTGCGTGACATTTATCCTGTTCACGAACACTGTAAGTACCGAAAACAAAGACAATTATAAATTTCCGTTTATTTCAAAATTTACCTCGTGTTTTTTGCTCGACCAAAGCTCACATAAGAATGTCCGTCTTCTTGTTCCTCTATAAAATCAGGTTTGTGTTGTGGAGCATTTGAAGGTCCATGTTCGTCGAATATTGGTTTCAAGACTTTTGTTCTATAATCTTTATAACTTTTCCCATGTGGTAGTCAATATATTGTTGGACATTCACTTGGGTCAGATCGAAGTCGAACCATTCCTACATGAAAATTCGAAGTAAAAATAAGTATAAAATAAAAATGTTAAAAATAACAAACAAATCGAAAACTTACAAGTAGCGAAGGGAATAGCTGGTTCAGTTTCGTCTCCCACGGTATCTTTCTCCAAGATACGTAGTTTTGGGGAGCTTCATATCGAGCTGTAGCTCCTATGGCTGTATTAAACGCTGAATTATGTTGTCCGACTTGAGTGTGTCCATCATCTGATATCTCTATCCGGATACGACCGTGAGCCTTAACGTACTTAGCCAACCCCAGGCCACGGGTGCGTCCTCGACCCTTCACTGTACTGGACTCACCTGTGCTAGCAGAGAAATCACCAGGGCCAGTTGCCCTGCTGATGTAGATGGAGTCGCGGTAGCCCGTTTGCGATTGCCCGGTGCCATCTGCAAAAACCCGTCGATTACGTCATCAAATTCCAAAATTCTTATACATATACATACATATCCATACAAGTCAATACAACTTAACAAAAGCGCTTATAACATCGAATGCTCACTTTCGTTTTCAAATTCATTCATTCATTTCACATATGCATTCATTATCCATATAATCTACGAGTTCCATCATACACGTACATACACACAGTCACACACTCAATGGGATACATATAACCAACCACGAAGCACACAATCACACGACTTCTCATGCACACGTTCGTATGGCGTTCTTTAACGCGTTCGAACGGACCAATTCCAGTGAGCTCACGTTCGTATGGCGTTCTTTAACGCGTTCGAACGGAACAATTCCAGTGAGCTCACGTTCGTATGGCGTTCTCGAACGCGTTCGAACGGACCAATTCCAGTGAGCTCACGTTCGTATGGCGTTCTTTAACGCGTTCGAACGTCTAAGGCAAAAAGTGGGTGTTCGAACGCGTTAAAGAACGCCATACGAACGTGAGCTCACTGGAATTGGTCCGTTCGAACGCGTTCGAGAACGCCATACGAACGTGAGCTCACTGGAATTGGTCCGTTCGAACGCGTTCGAGAACGCCATACGAACGTGAGCTCACTGGAATTCAAACTTATCAAACAGTTATAATTAACCAAAGAGGGCACAAATTCAAACTTAACATTATATAAATATTAACCAAAGATGATGATGATTTTGAAGACGAACAGCAGCATTTGCTGCTGTTCTTGGGCAAGAACAGCAGCAAATGCTGCTGTTCTTGCAAAAAAATCATCTAATCATCATCATCATCATCATCATCATCATCATCATCATCATCAATTTCATCAAAAAATAATTCATCAATTTCATCAATAATATCATCAAACTCATCCTCAAATTCATCAAATTCATCAAATTTATCCTCATAAACAATTTTAAATCAACAAAAGAGACTTACCTATTGATTTCCTTCGTTCGTCACTGTTGGAGAATGAGGTTGCAGTTTTTTGCTTCTGAGCCGAGGAAGAAGAGAAGCACTGGTTTTAGGGATTAAAGGACATTTAGCGTCGAAATAATTGACTTTTAGCGTCGAGTACTTCGACGCTAATTGTTAGGCGGGTTATTGAAAAATTAGGGTTTTTTTTTCCGGGAAATTTAATTTTTAATTAGCGTCGAAATAATATATTCGACGCTAAAAGTAAAGACATATAGCGTCGCAATACAATTGGCGACGCTAAAGTAAGACATATAGCGTCGACTATAGTATTTCGACGCTACATAAAAATTAAATTTCCCGGGAAATAAACCCTAATTTTTCAATAACCCGCCTAACAATTAGCGTCGAAGTAATCGACGCTTAAAGTCAATTATTTCGACGCTAAATGTCCTTTACATCCCTAAAACCAGTGCTTCTCTTCTTCCTCGGCTCAGAAGCAAAAACTCATTCATAACATAGTTATACTATTAATCATTACGTTAATATTTCAACAATATCTAAAGAGTAATTAAAATCAACAACCATACATTAATCCATAAAATTATTCATCCATCACAAAATACTGTAACTTCATAATTAATCACTATTATCGTCGGTATTTGAGGATTCGTGACTGGAATCGAAGTCATCTTCAGTGTCAAATTGTTCTTCACTTGCTACTTCAACGCTCACTTCAGAATGAGGAATTAGCTCAACGTCTGTACTAGATCGAGTTAATGTTATATTTTCAGGAACGTTGACAGTTGGTCCAACAAATATCTGTTCAGGAACTTCAAAATTGCCGGAGACTTCTTGTGTTTCATCTGATATGTCAACTCTATCTTTCTCCTGCGTGTCCCAAATGGCCCTATGTTGTAACTTTTCTACCACCATCCATCCAGTTCCTAACTTAGGATCAGGTATATATATCACTGAACGTGCTTGCGTACAAAAAATGTATGGATCATTCTTGTACCAACAACGTTGAACATTAATTGACGTGAGATGATTACTAACTTGAATTCTCCTCTTTCTGGCATTAGTGTCAAACCACTTACATTGGAATAGCACAGTATGTCGTCTGGGTCGATATATGAACTCAATGACCGATTGCAATACGCCGTAGAAGTCAATTACATCTGAGCCGTGTTCTCCTTGGACTACAATTCCAGAATTTTGAGTCACATGATTAACATCTCGCTGTTCGGTATGAAATCTAACTCCGTTGACAATACATCCACTGTACTCATACGCCTGCATTTGAGGCCCATAAGCCAAAGAAACCAACGAGGATTGCGAGTCCAATTGACCATTTTCCACTTGATTAATAATCTGACAATGAAATATATGTGTTAATATAACAAACTGAAATGTCTAATGTTAGGATCAAAATAAATATAAAATATTATAACTTACAGTTGTCTCAAACCATTTAGGAAATTCTTTTTTGTGGGTTTCATCAACATTATGGTCACCAGCAATTTGTAGCATTGTTAGATGTTGCCTACAATAAATTATCACGGTTAATGTATGGAAAAAATTCAGTAATGATGCACCAGAAAAACTTACGTTAAATACGGTTGCACTTCATCACAATTACTCAATATAAACCAATGCGCACGTTGAACTTCCTGACGGGTTAGTAATTTGACACCTACTGCCCCAAATGGTCTGTAATTTTGACGGAACACTGTGATCTCTTGGCTATTACTTGCATCTCCATCATAGTTTCGTGGCCGACGATTGAAATGAGTTTCAATATTCTGCATGTACATCGAACAAAATGTTATTGCTTCATTTATTATAACAGCTTCAGCTATTGAACCTTCAGGTCGTGCCTTGTTTTTGACATATTGTTTGTAATCTCCCAAAGCTCTGCAGATATGACAACAAGTTTGCATTAACACTAAATTCTATGCACATAAAAACGGTTACAAATTTTCTTATATAAAACTGTATATATATATATATATAGTACCTCTCAATGGGATACATCCATCTGTAATGGACAGGACCTCCCTTTCTAGCTTCATCCGGTAAATGCACAGCCAGATGTACCATGACATCAAAGAAAGCGGGTGGCAAAATTCGCTCCAGCTTGCATAGGATTATCACGATTCCTCGCTCAAGGTCGTCAATAACAGATGTGCTTAATGTCCTCTGACACAATTGTTTAAAGAAGCCACATAGATCAAGTACGGCGTCGCATACATTCGGGGGGAGATAAGGTCGAATGCCAACAGGAAGGAGAATCTCGAGCAGCACATGACAATCGTGACTCTTTAATCCCGTTATTGTATCATCTCTGACCCAACGCCCAATATTGGATGCATAATTATCAGGGAATTTAACCATTTTCAGCCAATCACAGAATGATTTTCTCTCCGATTGATTGAGCACATAACTAGCAGGAGGCTTAATAAAACCTCGAGAGGAGTCTTGTAAATGCAATTCACTGCGAATTCTAAGATCTTGTAGGTCCAATCTAGCATTTACAGTGTCTTTTGTCTTACCCGGAATATTGAATAGTGTACCCACTAAACTCTCACAAATATTTTTCTCTATATGCATTACATCCAAATTATGTCGCAAACTCAGAGTCCCCCAATATTCTAACTCAAAGAAAATACTTTTTCCTGTCCAATTCAACTCTTCAGGTAACCGTTTTCGATTTTTATCTCTATTATTAGGATGTTTACCTGGTGTGCTGTCTTTGAGATGTTGATGTTGGCAAAGTATGTCAAATGCAGACAATCGACTGGGCTTACTCTGAGGTTCATGTTGCCCGTTAAATAATTTACTCCTCCGCCAGGAGGATGACTCGACTCAAGAAATCTCCTGTGCCCCGTGTATCCGATTTTATTCCGTAATCGTTGCGAAGGTGTATGATCCGCACAAACTGGACATGCCATGTATCCCTTAGTGCTCCATCCAGATAATGAACCATAGGCTGGAAAATCATTAATGGTCCATAATAATGCGGCATGCATCTGAAAATACTGCTCTGAAGCTGCATCATAGGTATGCACACCCACATTCCATAATGTTTGTAACTCCTCGATCAATGGTCTCAAGTAAATATTTATATCTTTACCAGGTGAACGTGGACCAGGGATAAGCAATGACATAAACATGAACGGATCCTTCATACATTTCCATGGAGGTAAGTTATATGGAATGACAATAACGGGCCAGATGCTATAAGAGTTGTACATATTCCCAAATGGGTTAAAACCATCAGAGGCAAGACCTAACCTGACATTACGGGGGTCCTCAGCGAAACGGGGGTACATGTCATCAAATTCCTTCCATTCGGTTCCGTCCGCAGGATGTCTAAGTATGCCCTCCGCACCGATCCTCTTTTCATGATGCCACATCATATCAGTCGCTGTGTGTCGTGACATGAACAATCTCTGCAGCCTGGGCGTTAAAGGGAAATATCGCAATATCTTTTGAGGCACTTTCTTCCCCATACCACGGACTTTGTACCGACTTTCACCACATATCGGACAATGTTCAAGTGATTCATACTCGGCACGAAATAATACACAATCAAACTTACAAGCATGAATGGATTCATACCCCATTCCCAGATCACGCAACATTTTCTTTGCCTCGTAGTACGACTTAGGCAATTCGCTTCCAACCGGTAACATTTGGGCCAGTAACTCTAACATCATATCGATACTTTTGTTGGTCATTCTGTTGATCACTTTAATGTGTAATAATTTCACAACGAAATTCAAGATCGACATTCCAGCACCTTCGAATGGAATTTTTTTTGCCTCATCAAGTAGTTCACTAAATAAATTTTGATCATTTCCACTTAACACTGGCATGTCGCCACTAACACTATGACCAAGTTGTGGACCTTGTAAGTCATGCAAAATATCGGCGATATCATCGTTTGCAGGTTGATTGTAACTACTGCTCCCTTCGCCGACATCAAAAAACCGTGACTGAGAATGATACTGCTCACCGTGATAAATCCACGTACGGTAAGTGGGTGATATTCCTGGCATGTATAAATGATTATGAACTTCATCTAACCGCTTCCTTTTCCTATTCAAACAATTTGCACATGGACAACGAACACGACCTTCTGCATCAATGTGTTGCTTTGCGACTTCCATAAACTCAGACACTCCATTACGATATTCAACACTCAATCTATCCAGAGAGCTCATCCAATTTCTATCCATTTCAGCAGAATACCTAAATATAATAATATAATTATTAGATATCATTTTACAGTAATCAACAT
The DNA here is from genome assembly GCA_019454045.1 of Zanthoxylum bungeanum. Classification (NCBI taxonomy): domain Eukaryota; kingdom Viridiplantae; phylum Streptophyta; class Magnoliopsida; order Sapindales; family Rutaceae; genus Zanthoxylum; species Zanthoxylum bungeanum. The sequence goes on from SKCR01003485.1 coordinate 85,248, forward strand.
TACTAATTCAGTAATACTTTATTTAAGCATATCTATATATATATAAAATATATATATAAAATATATATATTATTATATATTTGGTTGATAAATTAATTAAATAGTTTACAGAAAAATTCTATTTTGTTAATTAATATACTTACTCTACATATATGAATCATAAATCACTAACAAACAGCATATAAACAACATATATAATCATAAAAATTGAAAATAATAAAGAAATATGAAAGAAGATTTACCTTTTCGGAAATTGATTACAATTTTATTGAAAATTTTTAGGAGAGATGTGAGGCTGTAGAGGAGAAATTCTCAGATTTTAGAGGATGAAAATGAAGAGAATGAGAGAAAAAACAGAGGGGGAGAAGGATTGGTGACCTCTGTATTTTAATCTATCTTTAGCGTCGAATACTCAATTCGACGCTAATTGTTTCCGTTTTAGCGTCGACGAAACGGTTTTTTCGACGCTACATGTTTCTTTTTAGCGTCGAACCGTTTTTTCGACGCTATATATAAAAAATTAGCGTCGGATTTAATTTAGACGCGAAAGAATCAAGGATCTGTCGGTGGTGGAAGCTTCATAACTCTTTAGCGTCGAACAATTGTTCGACGCTAAAAGTATTATTTTTGGCGTCGAATATCAAATTCGACGCTAATTGTGTCCAGTTTTAGCGTCGAAATCGTTTTGTCGACGCTAAATATCAAAAGGTAGCGTCGAATTTAATTTAGACGCGAAAGAATCAAGAACCTGTGGGAAGCTTCATAACTCTTTAGCGTCGAAAATATTTCGACGCTAAAAGTATTATTTTGGTATATTTTTGGCGTCGAATATTCAAATTCGACTCTAATTGTTGCCGTTTTTAGCGTCGAATTCAATTTAGACGCGAAAGAGTCAAGGATTTGCCGGTGGTGGAAACTTCATACACCTTTAGCGACGATATATGTTCGACGCTTATATAATTATATTTTGGCGTCGACTCCGTGTTTCGACGCTAAAAGTGTAATATTTGGCACCAAAAATTATTGCAATAATATAATTATCAGCGTCGAATAATATTCGACGCTTAAAGTTCTGTTTTTTACGTCGAAATATAGTTTCGACGCTTATACATTAATATTCTGCGTCGAAGTTTTATTCCGTCGCTAAAAATATGACATATAGCGTCGAAACTGATATTCGACGCTAAAACTAACTTTTAGCGTCGCATAATGTTTCGACGCTGAATATTTGGACGCTAAAAGCCATAATTTTGTAGTGAATATTCTGAATTATTACCCGGGTAATCAATAAAAAAACCCGAAGCTGCACTCTCATGGCCGCAGATGATATATTAAGCCGAACCAAGTCGGTGTCCATCGATATAGTCATTACATACGAATTGACCTTTCACGAGTATCTCGTAATTAGAGTCGGGTCATAATATCCGTTATACCCCTCTAATTATTTTTACCTTAAGTACCATTGATTCTCTAATGAACGATTTATTCATAACTATTATGAATTTTAATCTTTCTATTCGTCAATAGAAAGACTTGAGCGCTCAAATCGTTCAAGCACCAAACAACCCTTAGAGAGATACTCCTCTACTTCTCGCAAGAAAGTGAATTCCATGTATGTAAAACGTTCCCAGCTACACAACAGACTATACCCCCAAAGTACGTAGCTATTGGTCGGGCTGCGCTACACCAACCTCACATTGTAAATTAAAGGACATAGCCTACCATTCAAAAGTTTGTAGTACACTCAGGATTAAGATCAATCCATATATGACCATCTAGTAGATCAAAATGATTTTCTTTGTTTAACGGATATTATAAGAATGTCATTTGTATCTGGGTCCAGTCTATATGATTGCATCATACAAGGTGCATCCATTCTCATGTCTCTACATGGACGATCCGGATCAAGATCTCCATATAAATATAGAATGGACCACAACTGTAGATAAACCACAAACAAAGTACCCGCTTTGTTTGCTCTCTATGGACTATTTAAGATTACTAACTTCAGACTTAAATCCTCTTGCGTATGACACTCATACACTAAGTCTGAAGGTACATAAGTAATCTAGGGTATTCAAGATGATATATAATATGTGAAATTTAAAAAACACTTTGATAAATGAATAATGCAACGTTTTGTTTCAAAACATATAAAACCGTTTACATCATATGTAGCTTTAGGTCATACATTCCAACAGAAAGTATGTTCGTGTCTTCGGGAATTCGAAAGTGGCCGAATTGCGTATATATTAGCTAGGCTTATATGACGAACGTGTCTGAACTTAGAGAGTCATACTATGAAGTGTACTCGTTGAGCACTTGGGTAGCCGATTATTTTTTATAAAATATAATATTTTATATTATAATTATCAACTAAGATAATCAAGTGTTATTGGATAATATTGATTTTTTACTTTGACCTAATTGGATTAATTCAATAATTACACAAGGGCTTAATTGTAAAATCAAAATTATCTCTACCATTTAAGGATATTATGGTAATTGTAAGTATGTAATAATAGGTGGTTTTGGCTTGATTTAATTGGATTAAATCAAAGTGGCAAACATTGAACTAATCCATTTTCTAATCCTTGGCTTGATTTAATTGGATTAAATTAAAATGGGAGATAATGGAGATTAGTCACACCTAATTATAGATATTTGGACAAATTGGATTAAACCCACTTAAAAGTTGATTAAAATTTTATTAATTAAAAATTGCCTAAGTTTTTCTATAAATAGCAAGCTTAAGGAAGGTTTTAATTACAAGTACAAGCATAAGCAAAAGCTTGAGTAAGCTATACATAAGTAAATCTTGAGAGATTAGCCTAAGTTAGAGAAGTGATTAGAGAAGCTTGTGAAGTCTCTACAACATTTCATCTAGGAGAAATCAAGATTAGATCTTGAAGTGAAGCTTTCTACCATTGGAAATCAAGGTTGGATCTTGAAGTCAAGCTTGCATACCTTGGAGGTTCTCCAACTATTACAACAAAGGAGAAGTAGATTGGATCTTGCATCAAGCTTACTATGTAATATTTGATCTTCTCCTAAGCTATGTTCCTTTATGTATTAGATGCATGATCACATAGCTTAATATTGAAATAAGGCTAATCAATTGTGTTAGGATACTTTAGAAGTATAAACACAACATGCTTAGGTATTAGGTCAAAGATGTTCATGTTAGATATGGAACAATTAAAAAGAGTTTGGAACTCTAGATTAAAGCTTCGAGTTATGGCTATCATTCTAGATTCACTTGACCACCTTTAGGTGAACTAGAATTGTTCACGAGACATTTATTATTGGGATTCTAATTTGGTTTGTGTATTAGATTCAAAATTTACGCAAATGCGTATTTAGAATAAATTTATGTTCTTATAAAAATATTTGATATTTTTGAAAAACTTTCTATAACATGTGTTGATGTTAAATTAATTTTGGGTATTTTTGAAGTATTTAGGGAAGACCGGAAGAAATTAGGGTAATAGACCCTAATTTCTTCAGCTCACTGGAAAGAAAGAAATGGAAAAAAAACAAAAAACAAAAATTGCACAGCTCAAGCACAGTGCGCGCGACACTGTAGCACGTGCGTCGTGCGATTCACACACTGATTTTGTTTTTGCTTCGTTTTAGAGTTTCCGGACTCCAATTCATCCTCGATTTTTCCTACATACTCGTAATGAAATATAGTATTTTATTAAAATTTTTAAAATTACACCCATACTTGATATCCATTGGTTAGACCTATTTCCGCTGCACGGGGCACCGATCCTACCCTAGGGGTTCCACAACTGCCCCAACAAAATGATATCATTAGCAAGGATTAACCACACAACACATGTTTTTGAATCTATGCCATAGTAATTTTTTTAATTATGCATAAAATATATTGGATATTAAAGCATGTTTTAAATTAAAACTTTAACTTAATTAAGTTAATGACTTGATTGTCATAAATCTCCCATGATTAGGTGATTACTTTATTTAAGTAAAGTATTAGTAATGTTGGAGCATTATTGGATGGTTCGTCTTGTCAATACGGAGATGAATGAGTTCTTACTACTTATATCCAATATCATCATTAGTGTAAGTGTCTAAGTGCTCAGAACTTAGGTCACTCCAGTAAAACATTAGATGTAGCATGATGAGTTAACACAGTCACCCAATATCGTCATTAGTGCGAAGGTGTACATACGAAGCTTATTAGTGCACATTGACAAGTATACACCTAGAACACGTCTTAATTTAATATCGTCATTAGTGTGAGGATGATAAGAAATGATTCAGGACCAAACTAGGAGTCACATGAAGTGATTGAACTTGGAGGTCTACCTAATGAGTTTATAAAGGCCAATATTGTCATTCGTGTGAGGGTGCAATAAATTTCATGGGATCCACTTCCCGTTATGAAATTTTGATTGTCAAATTTATATTTTTCCGTTAAGGGAGATTATAGATTTAAAATTCCATAATAAATTAGTGTTATTATTTTGAAATGAAAATTATTATGCTACTACTCAAAAATATTATCTTGTAGATGGTTGCGCTAATCCATTGATGAATCTTTTGGATTCCAATAAGCTAAAAAGAGCCAAGAACTATTTCAAATTGGAAATGAACATACGCATTGTCTTGGAGTTTGAAAAATTGACTTATGCCACTGTCAATCCACTGCATGTTGAAATCAATCCTGACTCCAGTCCAGAAGAGTGAGAAACTTTTAATAGATGGAAGGATGATAACCTAAAGGTGAAATCCTATATCTTGGGATCGATGGTTCTAGATTTGCTGAGACAATATATTGAAGTACCAGATGCTTGGAGCATCATGCGAACACTCAATGAGTTGTTCGAGGTAAACCAGGAGATGGAACTTTATCGAAGGTCTGAGGAATTATTTCGTGCTGAACTCAAGAAGGGAGGGGATGTCAGCACTCATATTTTGTACATGATAGACCAGATTCGATATCTGAAATGATAAGACATTATATTTGATGAATGGTTGGGCCGTAATTTGGTTTTGTCTTCTTCATCTGGTTCTTATGCTGGCTTTGTATTAAATTTACATATGCATTCGATGCAAGCCACATACGAAAAACTTCATAACATGCTACGCACGGTGGAGCAAGATTTAAGGAAATGCAACCCCACACTGTATCTCCATGGTGGAGCTGGTTTTTCAAATACTTCTGGGAAGTCAAAGAAAATAAAGATGAGGAAGAAGAAGATATCAAAGAAGAACTCCAAGAAGCGCAAAGGTGCAAAACGTAAAGTAGCTCGAGATTAATGTTTACAATGCAAGAAGTCTGGACACTGGAAGAAGGACTTTCCAGAGCTAAAAGGAAAAGCATGGCCCTCATGTACGCTTTGTATTTTTCCAATTATTGACATCTCATAGCCTTAGATGCAAATAATGGATGGGTGTCAGACACTGGCAGTCCTACTCATATTTGTAATTCCTTGCAGGAAATGAGGGTTAAAAGAAGGATGAATAAAAAGGAGATCCAGCTTAGAGTTGGCAATGGCAAGAAATTGGATGTCAAGGGCATAGGAATAATTGTTCTAGATTTCCCAAATATATGTAAATTAGATTTGCATGACTGTTATTATGTTCCCTCAATTATCAGACAAATAATATCATTGTCAATATTAGATAAAGAGGGATATAAAATAAACATTAAGGATGAAACTTTATGTTTGTATGATAAAGAAACTTTATTGAAATGTGAATGTTCTTTATCAAACGGTCACTATGTTTTGGAAACATGTAGAGATGTCTTTATTATTGAGATTAAAACAAGTAGGAAATCTGAACTAAATAATACTGAATTATGGCATATGAGATTGGGCCACATAGGTGTTGGACATCTATCCAAATTGGTAAATGATGGTTTGATTGAAAATCTTACCTTTGATTCTTATCAGATTTGTGAGTCATGTATCCAAAGAAAGATGACAAATGCCCCATTTCTAGGTGTTGGACACCGTACTGGAGATTTATTGGAGCTATTACATAGCGATGTGTGTGGTCCATTAAATCATGCCGCTCATGATAGTTCAACATAATTTATGACTTTCACAGATGACAAGTCTAGATATTGATATGTCTATATGATGAAAAATAAATCGGAAAAATTTGACAAGTTTAAAATATTCCGAAATAAAGTAGAAAAATAAACTAGTAAATTCATAAAATGTCGTAGATCAGATCGAGGCGGTGAATACATGATTGAATAATTCAGAAATTATTTAAGGGAGAATGAAATTCTTGCCTAATATAGCTCACCAAGAACACCTCAATACAATGGTGTATCTGAACAAAGAAATCATACTTTATTGGATATGGTACGAACAATGATAAGCTATACATATCTTCCTTATTACCTTTGGGGTTACATTTTGGTTACTGCTCCCTACATACTTAATAACGTTCCATCGAAAGGTGTTTCTACGACCCCCTATCAGATATGGCTCGGTAGAAATCCAAGTCTTGGGCATTTAAAGATTTGAGGTTGTCTTGTATACGTTAGAATTGAGGACCGGGATAACCTAGCACCTAGAGGGTATAAAAATAGGTTCGTTGGATATCCTAATAATTCCATGGGATATCAATTCTATGATTCTGAGCAACGAAATGTATTTTTTGTTCGCTTTGCAACTTTTCTTGAAAAATAATTTTTGAGAGAAAATGAGAATTGTAGAAAGATTGAACTTGATGGGTTTGATTCTAAAAGTAAGGAACTTGAGATGGAACCGGAGATCAAATTAGGTGAAGGATCTACAACACATGTTCTACGTAATTCGAATAGAATATCAAGGCCTCCTAAAAGACTATTTTTAACATCTGATGTAAGCCTTGATGTTCTCCTCTTGGAGGAAACAGATCCAACTACATATAAAGAAGCGATATTGGATATCGATTCGGGAAAATGGCAGGAATCCATGAAGTTCGAGATGGATTCTATGCATGCCAATCAAGTTTGGGACTTAGTTGAACTTCTTGAAGGAGTTAAACCTATTGGTTGTAAATGGGTTTACAAAAGTAAGCGAGGGCCTGATGGAAATGTGGAAACCTTTAAGGCCCGACTGGTAGCGAAAGGTTACACTCAACGTCCTGGGATTGACTATGAGGAAACCTTTTCACCAGAAGCCATGTTAAAATCCATTAAGATTCTTTTAGCCATTGCTACATATCATGACTATGAGATATGGCAGATGGATGTGAAAACCCCTTTGCTAAATGGAGTCCTTGAGGAGGATATCTATATGGAACAACCAGAGGGTTTCATATCCAGTGAGACTTCAAATTTGGTTTGTAAGTTCCAAAAGTCTATTTATGGACTTAAAGAGGCATCCCGAAGCTGGAATCGTCGTTTTAATGAGATAATTAGATTATCTGGATTCATCAAAAATGAGGAAGAACCATGTGTTTATAAGAAAGTTAGTGGGTGAATGATAGTTTTCCTAGTCTTGTATGTAGATGACATCATTATCATAGGAAATGATATATGGATGATGGAAAGTATGAAAGCCTACCTTTGCAAGAACTTCTCCATGAAAGATATGGGTGAAGCTTCCTATATACTGGGTATAAGGATCTACCGAGATATAATTAGGAATCATATAGGGTTGTCACTATCGACGTACATAGATAAAATGTTAGAAAGGTACTGTTTTACCAACTACAAGGCAGCAAATGTACCTTTCCGATACGGCATACATCTTTCAAAGAAAATGACACCTCAGACCGAAGAAGAGAGAGTTAGAATATCTAACTTGCCAAATGCTTCTTATATTGGAAGCATAATGTATGTTATGTTATGTACTAGACCTGATATCAGTTTCGGCGTTAGTGTGACCAGCCGATATCAATCTGATACAGGTAATGATCATTGGACAGATGTAAAACATATCCTGAAATATCTTAAAGGTACTAGGAATAAGTTTCTAATATATGGAGAAAATGAGTTACAAGTTAAGGGTTATACAGACTCCGACTTCTAGGGAGATCCAGATGATAGAAAATCTACATCATGATACATATTTACCCTTAACGGTGGTGTAGTTAGTTATGCTCAACAACTGATTCCACCATTTAGGCGGAATTTATAGCTGCTTCAGAAGCTACTAAAGAAGCTGTTTGGATTAGAAATTTTATCACAAAACTTGGTGTTGTACCTAGTATTGCAGATTCGATCCCATTATATTGTGATAATCATAGAGCCATCACGCAAACTAAGGAGTCGAGAGCGCATTCCAAGTCCAAACATGTGGAAAGGAAATACCGTGTAATTAGAGAGATTATTGAACGAATAAACATAGTGGTCTTGAAGGTTCAAGGACGAGATAACATAGCAGACCCGCTTACAAAGGCTTTACCTCCTAAGATATTCGATAAACATGTGGAGGACATGGGACTACAGTAAAATCCAGAATGGCACTAAGTAAGTGGGAGTTTGATGGAGTTGGTGCTTGGAGTGCCAATCCGAATTGTACATTTTATTATTTATTAATAAAATAACTATATTTTTCATTTCATAACTTATTAATGGTATTGTCATTATACGTATTAGAATGATGTATAGATATGCTAAGAATGAAATCAACCTTAAAATAGTCTTGACACTAGGTGTAAACTATTCTTAAAGTAAATATTCTTAGTCGTTGGTTTTGGAATATGGTCGAATTCCTACAACCTAGAAGACTAGCACATGTCGTATATTGGAATTGGAGTTCCAATGGTTTAACCACATATACCATGAGTTTTGGAAACTCGTATAGACATGTGGGTATTCGTCGAAACGAATACTGAATGACTCATAGGTGATTCCTAATAGTTGGAAGTACACACCACCGTCAATAGTAATCTCTTCGAGTCGAGTAGCATATGTAATCCTTTGACTATATGATATAATTGATTTTGTGTTAGATCCTCCACACTTTGATGCCATGTATGTCAGAATCCTTTCATGGTCTTGCCTCTAGATGTTCATTGGGTGTGGACCGATGCACTCAGTAATCAAGTGTGAAGCAAGTTAGGATCCGTCGGTTCGTATGTGTACCATAAGGGGTTTATGTATATGTAGGAGCAAAGTGGGGTTTACCGTTATATCTATGATGTTCGGCGACCACGACAGTGTTGGGCTCGCAGCCCATAGAGAGTATGAATTAGCCCGCGGGGGACTAAATCAGAGAATAAATGAGTCGCCACCCAGTGTGAACTGGGAAAGATTTAAGGCCGCACTCACCCATCGCAAGGGAAGACCTCAAACCATTGGGTTCGGAATGGTCCCTTACTTATGCCAGTATAATGGACGGGTTCATATAATGGTATAGCCAAGTCTTAATGCAATTCATGCATAAAAGCGAATAAAAATGTAATAACATACCCAACCAAAAAAATAATCACAATAACGTAGTTCCAAAAGAAAATTAAATTAAGAAATACGAGATGCGATAACGAAAATTATAATAAACAATCAAAAGCATGAAAAGCGTCAATCAATAAATAGCAAACAAAAAGGGGGGTTAATCACACATATATGAGTATTTCCCGAGTGGCACGTGGAGTTGTATCCCAAGAACAGACCACACTACCTTCCATTCGGATTCGGCTATGGAATTTACGTATGGGATTCCATCCGATATACCGCAAGGGATAATAACATACATAATCATCAAAGCAATGTAAACAGACATAAAAAATAGACATGAAAATATATAACAATGCATATGCGTTTAATCATCAACATGAACAAAAAAATAAACAAAATAAAGGCGAAATAATAAAACCACAATAAAAGTGAATAAATAGATAAAAAAGGATAAATAACGAAATGCCAAAGAAAGAAAAAATGTGACAAGAAATTTGGCCGCCTTTGATGTAGGACTTTGTATACCCGACTGGACATGTTTCACGCCCAGCCAGACATGCAGCGCCTAAAACTTATAAATATGGTAAGGGTGCCTTCAGGTCTTACCTTTTAAGTTGCTTTCTCGGAAATGCGTTAGGTCATCGTAGGAAGGATCGAAGCTTGGTTTCAAGGTTTGGTTGCTGGTTTACTATTATGCTCACTGTTTCGCTGTTTTTGATCACTGGTTCGCTTTTTCTGCTAGTTATTCGTAATTTTTGCTCACTAGTTTGCTGTTTACGTTGCTGTTTCTTGTTGCTACTCACTGTTTAACACTGATACCTTTATTTCTTGTTGTCCTTTGTTCGTTTTTTTTTGGTTTTTTTTGTTGTTGTTTTTCAGTCTCCCTCTTTTTTTTTCTATTTGTTGCTTTGGTGTCCTTGGACTTTTCGGTGATCCACATTTCTCTCTTTTTGTTTCAGTTTATTTATTTCTCTGTTCTTATCCCCCCTTTCGGTGATTCCCCCTCTCGCTCCTTTGTTATTTTTTTCGGTGATTGTTTGTTTGTCTCCTAGGGTTGCCGCCTAAAGAAGAAGAAGATAGCCCTTTTTTATTGATGACTTGGTCCCTTTTATAATGATTTGAAGGGATCTCCAAATAGGGAAATAAATCATGGAAATTTGGGAAATATATTATCAACTTATTTTGGGAATAAAATCCTATAAATTTGGTGATGAGAAGATCACAAATCTTGTTAAATTGGTGAGGATGGGATCCCAAAATCTCATTAAATTGTAAAGTGTTGATGCTCTTATAACTAAGGAGATTTTATCATATTTGGGAAGATTGTTCATGGGCCTATTGCATGGGGTCTTGGGCCGATTGAATAGTCAGAGGGTGGATGGGCTGATTACATTGGCAGGTGCATGTCCCCGGCTAAGGTTTGAAGTAGAGGATGACTGAGCGAATCGGAGGTTGGCTAGTAGATTGAATATGATAAGGTGCTAATTTTTTAGGTTTTCCTTCCTTCTAGCATTCATTTTTCGCAACTTCCGCAACTTTTCAGGTAGTGCCTCCAAACGAGGCTCATCATCGGGCTTAAGCAAAAATGCAATGGCTACAGTCGCCCCCACTTTGATGGGGCTTGTGCAGTGTGTGACAGTGACAACCCTATCAAATTCATCCATGTATTTTTTCTTACCTGGTTCGTCGGCCGTTGCAGGACTTACCTGTTGTTTCGCTACTTTTATGAGATGCTTCGATCTCTGGGATTGATTCCCAAACTAAATTGGCGAGGTGCTTCAACCACTGGGATTCATTCCCGAACCATACTGGGTGTGAGATGCTACGATCTCCGGGATTTATTCCCCAACTGATGAAAAGGCACTTCGACCTCTGGGATTCATTCCCGAACTAAGTTGAGTTGATGGCGAGGTGCTTCGACCACTAAGATTCATTCCCGAAACATACTGGGTGTGAGATACTTCGATGTCTGGGATTCATTCACAAACTGACGGTGAGGCGCTTCGACCTCTGGGATTCATTCCCGAACCATACTGGGTTTGAGATGCTTCGATCTCTGGATTCATTCCCGAACTGTTGATAATGTGGGCCTAGACCCTAGGATTCCTTCCTGAACTGTCGAAATGATGGTGGTGAGGAACTTCGACCACTAATTCGTCCTCATTCTTGAGGCTTTTTATTCGTCCTCATTCCCAAGGTTGTTCTCCATTCTCGGAGTTCCTCTCCATTCCCGGAGTTCTTCGTCCTCATTCACGAGGTTGCTCTCCATTCTCGGAGTTCTTCATCCCAATTCCCGAGGTTACTCTCCATTCTCAGAGTTCCTCTCCATTCCCAGAGTTATTCGTCCTCATTCCCGAGGTTGCTCTCCATTCTCGGAGTTCCTCTCCATTCCCGGAGTTTTTCGTCCTCATTCTCGAGGTTGCTATATTCCTCTCCATTCTTGGAGTTCGTCTCCATTCTTGGAGTTACTCGTCCTCATTCCCGAGGTTATGTTGGACAATTATGACCAATAGCATCACTATTTGTAAAAGACATTGTGGTTTTTGTGCAAATTAACTATGTGACAAAGGAAATTACTATTTTGTCATTTTTTAATTAGATTACTTTAATATATAAATGATAAAAGTCCTTATGATTAGTTCCGGATTAATAAGATATGAGACAGTATCAATCCACGTAAGGTTTAATCATTAAATATCTCTAGTCGTAGTATTATCGAGACTGGACATCGATAATGTGGAATATACTAGTATTGCACTTGTGCGCGTTATGGAAACGTAACAACATAGTTCTCATATATTTGGGTATTGGATACTCATGTAAGTGTAATAGGAGGTTCTATTTACCGATGGTATGGAAATAGCTTCGCTCTGGATAGACTCTTCGGAATCCCATTGGTAGTATGACTATGTGTCTATGGGAATCCGAATCAGGGTAGGTGTATTTGGTCTTAACTTGAGACTTGCATCGCTAATACTTGCGACAATCAATACGCTTTGGTTTTGGTCATCCGGGGCTTTAACAGGTTATGTGTACGCCTCTTCTGGGTTTATTGAGAATCGTAGTGTATTCGGTGTGATGTCAAGATGGAAGTATCACTCCAGTTATATGGAGATGATGATTACTCAGGGATACAGAACTGGTACTCTAATATATTGCAACTATCGAGATAATATGACAAGGTCATGATTATCCGATTAAAGAGACTAGTTGCTAATGATCCGATATATGCTTCGTTGGGGGCAGATACAATTCCAGCCCCAGGGCTAGCATGTGACATCCGATACTGGATCGTAATACGCAATACATTGTATACTATGCCTGATATAGATTATATATTCTTCGCTGAATATTTCTGGAGAATTTGGTAGGCACGGTACTTTGCTAGAAGCCAACCATGTCTTGTAAATCGGTAAGAACGTGGTACGGGGTACGCACGTGTTCGGATAGTCCGACGTGTTGGACAAAATGACCCATAGCGTCACTATTTGCACATATCATTGTGTTGTTGTAGCAAATTAACTATGTGACAAGGAAATTGTACTCTCATCATTTTGTGATTAGATCATCATAGGTATATAAATGAAGAGAGGTCCCTATGATTAGTACCTGGATTGAGAATGATATGAGACAGTATCAATCCCCGAGGGATTAATCATTAAATATCCCTAGCCGGAGTATTATCGAGACTGGACATCGATAATGCGGAATAGGTTAGTATTGCACTTGTGTGCGTTGTGAGGGCACAACGACATAGTTCTCATATATATAAGTATCGGATACTTCTGCAAGTGCGATAGGAGGTCGTGTTTCACCGATGGTACAGGAAACAGCTTCGCTCTGGATAGACCCCTCGGAATCCCATTGGTATTATGACTATGTGTCTATGGGAGGCCGAATTCAAGGTAGGTGTGTATAGTCTTAACCTGAGACTTACATCGCTAATACTTACGATAATCGATACACTTTGGTCTTGGTGGTACAGGGCTTTAACCGGTTCTGCGTACACCACTTCTGGGTTTATCAGAGAGTCGTAGTGTATTGGGTGTGATGTCGAGACAGAAGTATCACTTCAGTCATAGTGGAGATGATGTCACGCAGGATAAGGTACTAGTGCTCTTGAGTGATACGCATCCAATCGGGATATTGTGACCAGGTCATAAATATCCGATTATAGAGACTATGTTACCAGACATCCGATATGTGTTTCGGACAGGGCAGACACTTATCCAGCCCCAGCCCTAGCACGTGACTATCCGATACTGGGCCGATATGCACGATACAATGGTTTACTACGCTTGATACAGATCTTAATATTCTTAAATGGATATGTCCGGAGAATTGGGTAGACTTGGTGCTTTGCTAGGAGTCGACCTTGTCTCGTAAATCGGTAGAACGTAGTACTTGGTACGTACGTGATTCGGATACACCGACGACCGTATTTACTGCCAACTTATCCGGGGATCTCATGGGTCGCTTCCGATAATCCACCGATGACGCATAACTCGCACTCTTAAATAATCTGGGATTATATAGAAGAGAGAGAAAATTAATCTAGGATTAATTACGGAGATATTTTATCTAGGATAAAATATCGTCTATAGAGAGATAACGATTAATTTGGAATTAATCGGTAAATTAATATATTCGATATATTAAACGAAATTAGATTTCGACGCGGAATTAAAATTAGATCTTAATTCGGGCGAACGAATTAATTAGAATTAATTCGTTAGCGATGTGAATAGTGAATTCGCTAGGCGTAATCATTTAATTACGACGCGACGGAAAAAATCGTTAATTTAGAATTAGCGAACCCGAGCCCGAGTGTGATTGCGAGCGCATTCGTATTTATTATATTCTAGAACACTAAAGTGTTTTATTATATAAAGATGATACTGAGATAAACATATTAGATGTGAATAACAGAATTTATATTTTGAATATAATAAAATCTCAAACATATAAAAATGACAAATAAATAGCTCAAATTGATTTGATCAATAGAGACTTATTTATGGCATTGTTGTCTAGGACACAATTAAACGAGACTCGTATATCCACACTTTTGAAGAGTGGGTACTAGGACTGATTTGACTATTCAAATAAGGTCTGCGAATCTAGTTTATTAGGTAAAGTACCTAAAATACTATTTACTTGGTAATAGTAAAAGGGCCACCGATCTGTTAGCCCTATTCATGGTGAAGTAAGTGGGCCCATATCTAGCTAGGCTAGATGTGAACATGAATATTTCGTGACCTTAACGGATGTGGCATCACGTAATGGTTATATGTTTCTTTTGAAGAACACAAATCAGAAACTTTAAAGTTTCGACACAAAGTAAATAAACAGATCGGCTATAGTATTATTCCGCCACGGTAAGACCGTAATGGAAAATACTTAAGCAGTAAGTTTTATACGTACATGAAAGAGTACGGTATTCTTTCAAATGAGGACTCCTCCCGAGACACGTCAGTTAGACGGTGTGTCCGAACTAAAAACCGAATTTTGTTGGACATGATAAGGTTTATCACGAGTCGCTCTGAGCTACTGTTTCCTTCAATAGGATATGTATTAACAGTGCAAAACTTATTTAGAATAAGGTTCCATATAAATCTGTTTGACAGATGTCATATAGGATATGAACAGGGAAGAAACGAGGTTTCTCATTCCTGATAATTTGGGTATGCCAGGCATAACGTTTGGATGATACCAAACTAAGGACCCAAATTGGATAAGTGCCAATATAGGTTATCCTAAGGGAAACCATAAGTATAGTACTTATAAATCTCACATGAGAATAATGTGATTGTTGCTCACCATGCGGTTTTTCCTGAGAGGAATACCGATATGTAGTGGTCAGTGGGAGGATAGTGATACTCGATGAAAATTGGAGTAATACTGTTCAAGGCACGAAGTCCTTAATGGAACATAAACAGTTCATCTATAATGAATCTGTACCATTAATCTTCAAATACACAAGAACTAGTAGATCGGATAGAGTCAGAAAAAAACCTAGGGTATGAGTTTCTGATCTAACCTCATAAAGATGTCAATCTTATGAAGGTATATCCACCGACTATGTTTTGAGGAAGTGATACGAGGTATCGACTCCCTATTATGGCAAAGTGCCATGAGTCCGAAATGGATTCCATGTATAACAACTATTTTGGATACTAGTTGTTGTACCATAAGGCATTGTGCCTGTTGGTACATTAAACGTCTTCAAGGAAGACATACATGGATGGCAACATACCAACGTACAAAGCTAGGCTTATGACGGAAAGGTATCGTTATCAACATTGTGTTAATAACGGTTCATCCTTTTACCTGTTGCCATGGTAAATCCATTTTGAAGATGCTTGTTGATAACTGCGTATTTCATTTATGAAATGTGTGAGTTACAGATCAAAATCGCTTTCCTGAAAAGGAAACCTTTTAGAGGATGTTTACAACATCCTGACGATTTTGTATAACCGACAAACAAGGTTTGCGGATTATTCGATCCATGTTTGGATTAATGCAAGCATAAGGTTCTTGGAACTGTCGTTTTGAAATAATCATAATGGTTTATGATTTGAATCAAAACGAAATAATTCTTGTGTATATAAGGAGGTTAATGGGAGAGCGCACTGACAGTTAAATTCCCATATAGCAATTGATGAAAGCTTGGCTTTCAATAGAAATTCTTCGTAGAATTCTGGGAGTAACAACCTTTATTCAAGGAATAAAGATCTACTGGGATAGATTTGGAGTTGTTAACACTCTCTGGGAAATTGTACATTTAAAATGTACTTGTATTGGTGTCTCATACGCTTCGAGCATATGGAGTCACGATCAGGTCAATCCAAGTGATAGTCACTGGATTGAAGTTAAGAACATCTGTTAGTATCTCAGAGAACTAAAGATGCTATCTTAAACTATGGAGAAGGAGAACTTGAAGTGACAGGGATCACTGCTGCAAGTTTCCAAACGATTAAATAATACGGTACTATTAAGTTTGAACACTGGGACAGTGAGCTGGAAATATTCCGAGCAAGATAACTGTTGCCGAATAAACAACAAATGCGGATTATTGCTGCAGCTGAGGCAGCAAAAGAAGCCATTTGGATCGAAAATAAATCTAATTAGATTAGATATAGTTCTGTTAGCAGCTGAGCTAGGCGTCAGCACATGCTAAGGAATTAAAGGTCTCATCGACGATCCAGATATATACTTCTATATCATCTGATTCGTTCGGATCATACATCGTGGCGATGATGATCGTATAAATCGCGTCAAACAATAATCAAACAAATCCGCTGACGAAAACCTTTCCTCAGCAATTTGAGCGAACCGTACATAGTTCGGTTGTGGGACACTTGAGTGACTGGCTATGTGCCAAGTGGGAGATTGTTGGACAAAATGACCCATAGCGTCACTATTTGCACAGATCATTGTGTTGTTGTAGCAAATTAACTATGTGACAAGGAAATTGTACTCTCATCATTTTGTGATTAGATCACCATAGATATATAAATGAAGAGAGGTCCCTATGATTAGTACCTGGATTGAGAATGATATGAGACAGTATCAATCCCCGAGGGATTAATCATTAAATATCCCTAGCCGGAGTATTATCGAGACTGGACATCGATAATGCGGAATAGGCTAGTATTGCACTTGTGTGCGTTGTGAGGGCACAACGGCATAGTTCTCATATATATAAGTATCGGATACTTATGCAAGTGCGATAGGAGGTCGTGTTTCACCGATGGTACGGGAAACAGCTTCGCTCTGGATAGACCCCTCTCGGAATCCCATTGGTATTATGACTATGTGTCTATGGGAGGCCGAATTCAAGGTAGGTGTGTATAGTCTTAACCTGAGACTTACATCGCTAATACTTACGATAATCGATAGACTTTGGTCTTGGTGGTACAGGGCTTTAACCGGTTCTGCGTACACCACTTCTGGGTTTATCAGAGAGTCGTAGTGTATTGGGTGTGATGTCGAGACGGAAGTATCACTTCAGTCATAGTGGAGATGATGTCACGCAGATACGGTACTAGTGCTCTTGAGTGATGCGCATCCAATCGGGATATTGTGACCAGGTCATAAATATCCGATTATAGAGACTATGTTACCAGACATCCGATATGTGTTTCGGACAGGGCAGACACTTATCCAGCCCCAGCCCTAGCACGTGACTATCCGATACTGGGCCGATATGCACATACAATGTATACTACGCTTGATACAGATCTTAATATTCTTAAATGGATATGTCCGGAGAATTGGGTAGACTTGGTGCTTTGCTAGGAGTCGACCTTGTCTCGTAAATCGGTAGAACGTAGTACTTGGTACGTACGTGATTCGGATACCCGACGACCGTATTTACTGCCAACTTATCTGGGGATCTCATGGGTCGCTTCCCGATAATTCACCGATGACGCATAACTCTCGCACTCTTAAATAATCTGGGATTATATAGAAGAGAGAGAAAATTAATCTAGGATTAATTACAGAGATATTTTATCTAGGATAAAATCGTCTATAGAGAGATAACGATTAATTTGGAATTAATTGGTAAATTAATATATTCGATATATTAAACGAAATTAGATTTCGACGCGGAATTAAAATTAGATTTTAATTCGGGCGAACGAATTAATTTAGAATTAATTCGTTAGCGACGTGAATAGTGAATTCGCTAGGCGTATCATTTAATTACGACGCGACGAAAAATCGTTAATTTAGAATTAGCGAACCCGAGCCCGAGTGTGATTGCGAGCGCATTCGTATTTCGAATTCGAGTGCGGCATCGCAAGTCGCATCAAGCGTCAAATCATTAGTCGCATCAAGCGTCAAATCACTTGTCACTTTGAGTGATGTGACTTGACAACATGTCACTTTATTAAAGTAGATGTGACTTGATGGACTTGTGATGGACTTTGACTTTAGAGTGTGGAACACTCAAAGTCATTACAATTGATTTAATTTGTTTTTTGAAAGCAAATTAAATGGTAAAAACATTTATTATTTTTTGGAAAATATATAACAAATGTTATACCACTTTGTAATAACTTAACAACTTTTTCTCTCTCATTCTCTCTTTCAAGCTCACGCCCAAGGGGCATTTTTTCACTGGTTTTGAAGCCAAAAACGTGAGCAAAGGGAAGCAAGAGTTGGGTTTTTGTGGCAAAAACCGCAAGTTCTAGCACACTACGAGACTTGCGAAGGTGGTAGGGAGGTTCACCCATGAGGCGGGACTCATCCGACGGAGTTTGGAGCTTCGAAATGAGACCCGAAACTGCCAAACCAGTGAGCATGAACTGCAGCAGTGGGCGCACCAAACCAGTATCGACTCAACCGATCGATGTGAGTATTCCGCTATCTCCGTTGGTGTGTCACACATTCTTTTCATGTCTTGTTTGATCTTGGGACCTAGATAATAACCAACACGACGATCGGATTTACTGCCAACATATCCAGGGATCTCTGGGTCGCTTTCCAAAGATTCAATGATGACATTTGACTCGAACAAAATTAATCTAGGATTAATTAAGAGAGAGAAAATTAATCTGGGATTAATTGCGGTAAGAATTTATCTGGGATAAAATTATAATAGAAGAGAGAACGCGATTAATTTGGAATTAATTGATTAAATAATATATATTGGATAAATTAATAGAAATCAAATTTCAAAGCAGAATTAAAATTGGATTTTAATTCGAGCGAACGAATTAATTCGGGAGCGACTTTCGTAATAATTTTGCTAGGCATTATTATTTAATTAAATTGAATTTAATTACGTCACGATGGAAAATTCGTTTAATTGGATTAAACGAACCCGAGCCCGAAGTGTGTTGAGCAAGCCCACTTGAATTTTGAATTTAAAGTGGGGCCCACCAACTTACAACAAGTGTCTACTTTTGTGATGGACATCTAGTCACCTTTTTTTATGATGGAAGTAGTTGAATACATTAATTGTATTTTTCCCTCCAACATACTTTATCTTTTTGGAAAAGATATACACCATTTTGTAAGTTGATTTTTGATATGTGTTTTAGAAACAAAATATCAAAAACCAATAACTCTCTCTTCTCCTCTCATGTGCCGAAACTCTCCCTCTATTGTTCTTGATTTTTGCTTCAAAAATCTTCATTGCTAGCACATAAGGATTCTTGTGAGGTGATAGGGAAACTCATCCTTGGATTGCATTCAACATACAAAGCTTAGAGCTTCTGAAACTCAAAGATTTTTTGAAATCCTACATCCGCTCATTGTAAGTATTTTTCCGCAACTTCTTTGATTATTCACACATGAAATCATGACTTATAGATCCTTGGAATGTTCTAAGAACACCTACAATGGTATCATGAGCCAATTTTAAGCATGATTTCTTTTAGGGTTTATATAATTTAATTTGGGTATTTTTGTTTGGAGCTTGATTTTTCCAAATTGATTGTATGGTTATGCTTAGGTTATGATAAGTTAGAGTTATGCATGATTAGATTTGAGAAAAATTAATTGGATCCATTTTTCCCAAAATATGAAGCTTGGCCGAATACACTCTAATGGATAACTCATGATGATTTTTTGATTTTAGACCATTGGATGTGTTTAAAAGCATGATATGTATGTTGATTGTTGATTTAATTAGATTGAAATCAAAGTTGGTTAAGATTATGCTAAATTACCGTGAGCATGATAAGCATGGAATGAGTTGTTTTGCTTCAATTTGTGTTGGACATGAGTTGATTAATTAAAGCATGATTAATTAGTTTAATTGGTGTTTTGGAAATATTAGTTTAACTAATTAATTATGGCTATTACACTTTAATTAAAATTAATGTGAAATTTGGAATTTTGTATTAATTAAAATTAGTCTTTAATTTTGAATTAGGCTAATATTGTTGTATTTGGGCTTAATTGGCTTGGTTGGGCCAAGCTTGGTTTAGGACAATTGGATTGGATCCAAATTTGGCCTAAAACCATTCCATAAAGTCCAAATTGAATAATTGGGCCATTAGGACCCATTAAGATTGGATTTAGAATCTAAGTCTAAAAGGCGCTAAAATAAGTGTAATTATTTAATTTTGAATTAAATTAGAATTAGTATTGAATACAAATTAAATTGGATTTAAAATTATAGTTCGATATAATTCAAGAATACGCACTTTGATTACTTATTCTTAAACGAGTTGGACTCGTGCAAATCAAATCGTTGTTTGAACATTGGATGATCATTAATTCAAAGATTAATTAATTGGATTAGATTGATTGAATAACATGCTTTGTGTGAATACATGTATGCATTGTATGAATAATGTATATCAGATGGATATTAGAAGGGTGAGGGTGATTTTGGAAATTGTTGTAATAAATTTAGAATTTATTAAATTGGACCTGTGCGTCCAGCCTTTTATCTCTTGACCAATTTGTTCTAGGAACAATTTGTTAAATATCCATCCGCATATCAGAATTTATTACTTATTTGTATTTCTCTTTTCACCAATTCCCCTCAATGTTAATGAGGTTTCTTTATTGTATTATGTAATTGGGTAGAAGTTGGAATAGTGCTAGTGGGAGAGAGGAAAATGACAGATTTGATCTAGGAATAATTTATTAAATATCCATCCGCATATCGTTATTATTTATTTCGCGCCTTATTATGCTTTTAGAATGCATGCTTAAGGGTGTATGATGAGACCTAATCAAAGATAATAAATTGATTGCCAATTTACGCGAAAAACCATCAATACAATATTAAGTGGTTTTCTTCCATTGAGTTGTTCTCTCTTAAGATCCAAGATTGGCATTGGTTTGTTGGCCAAATTCAAGATCAATGTCCATCGCAGATGTGTTTGAACCACGAAAGATTTGTTCTATATCGCATGTCTTGGGCGGTTGTGACTTGTTGGCCAAAGTCAAGGTCACTTCTAGTTCATCGACGTTGATTACGAAGCTTTCCCACTGTCAATGAGTCTCGCTTAACTGGAATCATTAAGCTTGTTGAGCCAAAGCCAATGATTAGTTGATTCAGAGGAAAATGTTAGGAAATATATTGGATATATTGACATATATATTGTATATATGTTTCGGACTTGGAGGTCCACCTACCGGATCTAGGAATTGGATGAGATCCAATTGATCTTAGAGATCTACCTAGTCAAGTATCATATAGCTTATTGGCCAAAGTCAAGGTTGTCTGTTATTTAACGGGATTCTAGCCCACTAGGAAACAAGGTTTCTTGAGTACTCAACAGAGGGTTAGAGGCTCGCCGAAAAATAGTGGGAGGCCAGTATTGAATTTGCAATTTCGTTCAAATACTTGCCAAATACGCGCTTTCAAATTATTTTCGTCATTTTATATATTTATATTAGTTGGACTAATATTTTATTATTTTTTGTAACAGTTGGACTGTACCCAAAATCGTTAATTAAATAGTTAGACTATTGCAATTAAGATGGCTGGAAAGGTCAATGTTCGGGACATTATCATGGGCGAAAATGTCTTTAATGATGTGAACTTTCCTGACTGGGATATGAACCTCAAGATTGTCATGGAGGCTGAGAGATTGCTCTATACGATAGGGAGACCTCTTGGGCTTAAGCCCGGAATTGAGCAGCTGCTTGAGCTTGAGCTTTGGAAGACTCACAGTGATGACAACTCAACTGCTCAATCTGTCATGCTTGCTGCAATGACCTCACAATTTCGTCGTTAAAATAAGGGATTGGATCCCTACGAAATGATGTTGAAATTGAGAGACCTTCACCGATCTAACCTTAGATCGCAGAGGTACGAATTGTAGAAGAAGCCCTTTCGCTCTCGCATGTCAGAGGGTACATCAGTTGAGCACCATGTCTCACAGATGATTACTGACATTGAACAGCTGGGACAACTAGACATAGTTTTCGAGGCTGAGACTTCCATAGATTTGATCTTACAGTCTCTTCCTAATAGCTGGAGCGGGTTCATCATGAACTATAATATGATGAACCAAAAAAATTACATTCGGAGATTTGATGGCAATGCTAAAAGAGGTAGAAAAAGAGATTTTAAAGGGCAAAAAGTGCGAGGCGCACTTCGCTTCGACATCTCAGAATGCCAAGGCTTGGCCGAAGGCTTCTGGAGGTGTGAAGAAGAAGAAGAAGAGGAGAAATGGCAAGGCCAAATCATCAAAGTCTTCTGGGAAGGCAATGGACAAATCCTAAGATGTCTGCCTACAGTGTGGCAAACGGGGTCACTAGAAACGTGACTGCCATGAGTACAAGGCGCACATAAAGGAAGTGAAAGCGGGCAAGACACCGGCTTCAGATATGTTTTTTTATTGAAATAAACATGTCTACTTCTAGTTTTAAAAATTGGATTGTTTATTCTGGTTGTGGTACTCATATATATACTGATGTGCAGGATCTGCAGATTAGTAGGAGACTAGCTTTAGGAGAGATCGACCTCCGAGTTGGAAATAGGACTAAAGTCGTCGTTTTGGCTGGTGGGACCTATATTTCGGAACTTCCCTCGGGGCATGTACTTAATTTATCATACTGCTATTATGTATCTAGTTTGACTAGAAACATTATATATGTATCTTGTTTAACCCAATGTGGGTATACTTTTTTATTCAGAAACACCGGGTGTTTTGTTAATAAAAATGATTTTGAGATATGTAGTGCTAATGTTAATAATGGTCTTTATATTTTGAATATAAATCAATCTCAAACATATAACATGACAAACAAAAGGCTTAAATTAAGTAACAAAGATGAAACTTATATATGGCATTGTCGTCTGGGATACATTAACAAGACTCGTATATCCACACTTTCGAAGAGTGGATACTTGGACAGATTTGATCCAAATTCATATGATGTCTGTGAATCTTGTTTATTAGGAAAAATGCCTAAAACACCTTTTAGTGGTAAAGGTGCACGAGCCATTGAATTGTTAGCCCTCGTTCATAGTGACGTATGTGGGCCCATGTCTAGCCAGGCTAGAGGTGAATATGAATACTTTGTAACCCTTACGGATGATACATCACGTTATGGTTATGTGTATCTTATGAGACACAAGTCGGAAACCTTTGAGAAATTCAATGAGTTTCGACACGAAGTAGAAAAACAGACCGACAAAAGTATTAAAACATTACGGTCGGACCGTGGTGGAGAATACTTGAGCAATGAGTTTCTCGATTACTTGAAAGAGTATGGTATTCATTCACAATACACTCCTCCCGGAACACCTCAATTAAACGGTGTGTCCGAACGGAGAAACTGAACTTTGTTGGACATGGTAAGGTCTATGATGAGTCACACAGAGCTACCAATTTCCTTATGGGGATATGCATTGAATAGTGCAATACTTATTTTGAATAAGGTTCTGTCAAAGTCTGTTCAACAGACTCCATATGAAATATATACAGGAAAAAAACCGGGTTCTCATTTTTGAAGATTTGGGGATGCTGGGCATACGTTAAATGTTTGGATGGTACCAAAGTACAACCCAAATCGGATAAGTGCCTATTTGTAGGTTATCCTAGGGAAACCAAAGGATATTACTTCTACCACCCATAAGAGAACAAGGTATTTATTGCTCTACATGCAGTTTTCCTCGAAAAGGAATTCCTAAATGCAGTGGTAAGTGGGAGGAAAGTAGAACTCGACGAAAATCGTAGTGATACTGTTCCTGGATCTGATTCCTTACCCGAACACGAATAGTTCATCAGGGATGAGACTATACCACAATCTTCTAATACACAAGAACCGCGTAGGTTGGAGAGATTCAGAAAACAACTTGAAAGGTATGGGTTTCTGATCTCACCTCACGTAGATATTAATCTTATTGAGGATAATGAGCCGGCTATGTATGAGGAAACGATACAAGATATCGACTCCGCTTTATGGCAAGAAGCCATGAAGTTCGAAATGGATTCCATGTATACCAACCAAGTTTGGACATCGGTTGATGCACCAGAAGGCGTAAAGCCTATTTGTTGTAAATGGGTCTTCAAGAAGAAGATTGACATGGATGGCAACATACAAACATACAAAGCTAGGCTTGTAGCGAAAGGGTATCATCAATGACATGGTATCGATTACGACAAAACTTTTTCACCTGTTGCCATGATTAAATCCATTCGGATTATGCTTGCTATTCCTGCATATTTCGATTATGAAATATGGCAGATGGACGTCAAAACCGCTTTCCTTAACGGAAACCTTTTGGAGGATATTTATATGCAACAGCCTGACGGTTTTGTCGTACCAAAACATGCAAACAAGGTTTGCAAGTTAAATCTATCCAATTATGGATTGAAGCAAGCATCGCGTTCTTGGAACCAACGTTTTGCTGAGATCATAAAAGAATATGATTTCGTTCAAAACGAGGATGATCATTGTGTATATAAGAAGGTTAGTGGGAGCGTACTGACATTCATTGTCCTTTATGTTGATGATGTATTGCTTATTGGCAATGACATTCCCATGCTACAATCGGTGAAAGTTTGGATTTCATTAAAATTCTCCATGAAAGATCTGGGAGAAACAGCTTTTATTCTGGAATAAGGATCTACCGGGATAGATCTAGAGAGATTTTAGGACTCTCATAGAACTCGTATATTGACAAAGTGTTAATGAGATTCAACATGGATCAGTCTAAGAGAGGACTGTTGCCAGTGTCACATGACGTCTCTTTATCCAAGGACATGTGTCCTAAAACTCAAGATGAAAGAGACAACATGAGTCAGATCCCGTTCGCTTCTGCAGTCAGATCGATCATGTATTCCATGATATGTATGCGACCTGATGTCTCGTATATTTTGAGCATGTGTAGTCGCTATCAGGCCGATCCAGGTGATGGTCATTGGGTTGCGGTTAAGAACATCCTTAAGTATCTTAGACGAACTAAGGATGCTTTCTTAGTCTATGGAGATGGAGAACTTGAGGTAACTAGGTTTACCAATAGAAGTTTCCAAACCGATAAGACGACTGTAAGTTGCAATCCGGGTATATATTTTGTTTGAACAACGGAGCAGTGAGCTGGAAATCTTCCAAGTAAGAGACTGTTGCCGATTCAACAACAGAAGCGGAATATATCGCTGCAGCTGAGGCAGCAAAAGAGGCAGTTTGGATCCGTAAATTACTAATTGGATTAGGAGTAGTTCCAATAGCAGCTGAGCTCGTTCCTTTGTATTGTGACAATAACGGGGCTATAGCGCAGGCTAAGGAACCACAGTCTCATCAACGATCCAAGCATGTACTTTGATGTTTCCATTTGATTCGTGAGATCATACATCGTGGCGATGCGAAGATCGAGAAGGTCGCATCAGATGACAACATTGCAGATCCGCTGATGAAGGCTATTTCTCAGCAAAAGTTTGAGCGACATGTACATAGTTCAGGTGTTAGATACTTGAGTGATTGGCTATATGCCAAGTGGGAGATTGTTGGACAATTATGACCCATAGCATCACTATTTGTAAAAGACATTGTGGTTTTTGTACAGATTAACTATGTGACAAAGGAAATTGCTATTTTATCATTTTGTAATTAGATTACTTTAATATATAAATGATAAAAGTCCTTATGATTAGTTCTGGATTAGTAAGATATGAGACAATATCAATCTATGTAAGGTTTAATCATTAAATATCCCTAGTCATAGTATTATCGAGACTGGACATCGATAATGCGGAATAGACTAGTATTGCACTTGTGCACGTTATGGATGCGTAACAGCATAGTTATCATATATTTGGGTATTGGATACTTATGAAAGTGTAATAGGAAGTTCTGTTTACCGATGGTACGGAAACAACTTCGCTCTGGATAGACCCTTCGGAAACCCATTGGTAGTATTACTATGTGTCTATTGGAATCCGAATCAGGGTAGGTGTATTTGGTCTTAACCTAAGACTTGCATCGCTAATACTTGCGACAATCAATAAGCTTCGGTTTTGGTCGTCCGGGGCTTTAACAGGTTTTGTGTACGCCTCTTCTGGGTTTATTGAGAATCGTAGTATATTGGGTGTGATGTCAAGATGGAAGTATCACTCCAGTCATATGGAGATGATGATCACACAGGGATACAAAACTGGTACTCTAATATGTTGCAACTATCGGGATAATATGACAAGGTCATGATTATCTGATTAAAGAGACTAGTTGCTAGTGATCCAATATATGCTTCGTAGGGGGCAGACACAATTCCAGCCCCAGGCCTAGCATGTGACATCCGATACTGGATCGTAATACGCAATACATTGTTTATTATGCCTGATATAGATTGTATATTATTCTTTGAATATTTCTGGAGAATTGGGTAGGCACAGAGCTTTTCTAGAAGCCAACCATGTCTTGTAAATCGATAAGAATGTGGTACGGGGTACCCACGTGTTCGGATAGTCCAACAACCAGATTTACTGCCAACATATCCATGGATCTCTTGGGTCGCTTCCCAAAGATTAACCGAGGTATCTTAGGAGACTGTACCTTCGACAAATGAATTCCATGCCGATAAGACAGATTGCCTTTCTTGGAATTCTGCCTCCCGAATCGCACAAGGATCTTGTCGATGTAGGATGCCTGAGACATAGTTAACACTCGTTTCTTGCGATCTCGAATTATCTGGATCCCAAGAACATAACTCGCCTCTCCCAAATCTTTCATTTGGAATTGCTCAGCTAGCCAGTTTTTTACGTTTGATAATATTCTTACATCATTCCCAATGAGTAAGATGTCATCAACGTATAAGACAAGAAAAACCACCTTCCCGTCAATGACGCGCTTGTATACACAAGGCTCATCAACATTCTGCTCAAAATTATAGGACTTGATCGTTGTATCAAATCTTATATTTCAAGATCGAGATGCCTGCTTGAGTCCATAAATGGACCTTTGCAGTTTGCAAACTTTTGCTCTTGACCTTGGGCGGTGAACCCTTCTGGTTGTATCATATAGATACTTTCATCAAGATTGCCATTCAAGAATGTAGTCTTGACGTCCATTTTCCAGATTTCATAGTCATAATATGCGGCTATGGATAGAAGAGTGCGGATGGATTTTAGCATAGCTACTGGCGAGAAAGTTTCCTCATAGTCAACTCTCTCTTTCTGGGTATAACCCTTGGACACTAGTCTAGCTTTGAAGGTCTGTACCTTCCCATCAGATCCCCTCTTCCTCTTGTAGATCCACTTGCAACCTATGGGCTTCACTCCATCAGGTTGGTCTACAAGTTCCCAGACTGAGTTGGAGTACATCGACTCCATCTCCAGGTTCATGGCTTTGAGCCATTCTTCTTTGTCAGGATCATCCATTGCACTACTGTAGGTCAATGGATGATCTACACCATCGCTGGAGGTGACAACTTGTGCCTCTCCAACCCCTAAGTAGCGATCAGGTTGTCGTACAACCCTCCCACTACGTCTAGGTGGTAGATCATTGTGACTTGGAAGTATCTAACTATCAGATGTCGAATGTGCTATGTATTTGTCAACTTTTGTTGACGATGGGGCGCTGGTCGAACCAGTAAGTAACTCCTCGAGTAACATTTTACTACGAGGTTTGAACTCCCTCATGTAGTCCTCCTCTAGAAACGTAGCATTTGTCGATACAAATACTTTGTTATCATCGGGACTGTAGAAGAATCCTCCCCTATTTTCCTTCGGGTAGCCTACAAATAGGCACAACTGAGAACGCGGTTCCAGCTTTGTAGTCTTATTCTTCAGCACATGTGCTGGACACCCCCATATGCGGAAATGTCGTAAACTAGCTTTATGACCATTCCACAACTCTAAGGGAGTCTTAGGAACAAACTTAGATGGAACTACAATAAGGATATACATTGCGGTTTGCAGTGCATATCCCCAGAATGAACTAGGTAGTGAGCTATAACTAAACATAGATCTCATCATGTCTAGTAGGGTTCGATTTCTCCTTTCTGCAACACCATTTTGTTGTGGTGTTCCAGATGCTGTGAGCTGGGATACTATCCTGTGCTCAACTAAGAATTCCTCGAATTCTCTGTCGAGGTATTCTCCTCCATGATCCGATCATAGAGTTTTGATTGTCTTACCTAATTGGTTCTCAACCTCAGCACGATACTCTTTGAAATTTTCAAAGGTATCTGATTTGTGATGCATTAGGTAGACATACCCATATCTTGAATAGTCGTTAATGAATGTGACGAAGTATTCATTACCACCTCGGGCTTTTACATTCATCGGTCCGCAAACGTCCGAATGTATTAGCTCTAGTGGTTGATTGGCTCTTATACATATTCCAGAAAAAAGGTCTCTTGGTTATTTTTCCTTCTAGACAGGACTCACAAACCGGTAAAGTCCCGAGATTTAACAGGTTTAAGGCTCTGTCCTTTATCAATCTATTTATTCGGTCAAGGTTGATGTGACCAAGTCTAAGATGCCATAGATATGTGTCATCGTGAGAAATCTTTTGCCGTTTCGTTTTTGGTTTTTCAACCTTAAACATTTCAGTGTTGAGCAGTGACTTATGTGTTAACGGTCTTAACACATACAAGTTATTTTCTGAGTTTCCTGTGCATATAGTCAATCTATTTCTACCAATAATAACCAAATTGCTATTAAAAGAAATAGAATAACCATCATCCATAAGTCTAGAAACAGAAATCAGATTCCTGCGGAAACCAGGAATGAATAACACATCGTTCAAATTTAAATAACTATTATTAATAAAACTTAAACTAGAAACTCCCACTGCTCTTGCTGAAACGATATCCCATGTCCCGACTCTCATGGTGTAGTCACCTTCAGCAAGGTCCCCCCATGAATCAAGTAGCTGTAAAGAAGAACAAACATGGTTAGTGGCCCCAGAATCAATAATCCAAGCAGATTTGTCATCCTCCACCAATAGAGATTCAATAACGAGTAAATCATATTTACCTGTTTCCTTTTTCTCCTTTAGCTCAGCAAGGTATTTAGGACAGTTCCTTTTCCAATGCCCATTTTTGTCGCAATGGAAACATTTTCCTTTGGGCTTGGAATCCTTGGAGCCTTTCTTGTTCTTCTTTTTCATGGCTTTACATTTAGCCTTTCCAGTGCCTTTCTTCTTATTCTTTGCAGATTTAGAAGATTCGGCAACATTTGCCTCTGTATTGGATTTATGAGGATCCACCAGCATGGACTCGTAATGGGTGAGCTCATTTAGCAGTTGGGTCAAAGTAAAAGTCAACTTGTTCATAACATAGTTGCTCTTAAACTGCAAGAAACTCTTCGGAAGAGTTTCCATGATCATGGTCACCTGGCTACGCTCGTCAATACGAGCTCCATGGGTTTCAGCAGTATTGAGATAAGTCATCATCCTTAAGAGATGCTCTCGAACTGATGTCTCATCCTTCATCCTAGCAGTCATCGCTGAGACCATGGCCTCATGGCGTTGACGCTCCGAAGGTTGCCCAAACATGCCCTGCAATGACTCAATCATCTGTGATGCTAGAGCCATAGGTTCATGCTTTGCAGCAAGAACCTCAGACATCCCTGCTAGCAAGTAGCAGCGGGCTTTCTCATTTGCTGCGACCCATTTCTGATAGGTATCGCGCACAGCTTGGCCGGCATTTCTGGCCGGCTCAGGAGGAAGTTCCTCCGTCAGGACAAACTTTAGGTCTTCACAGACCAGGATAGCGTTCATGTTACTTTTCCATTTTACATAATTTTCTCCGGTCAACTTATCATTTGAGAGAATGGAAATAATTGAGAAACCATGGCTGAAAATAAAATAAACATGCATTTAACATTCATTCATCGCATATTAAAATCATCAAAGAATTTTGGCATAAAAATTAAACATGATGTATGAACCATGGATAATGAATAAGAAACCTAAAAGAATTATTATGCCACGGAGATCATCATCCCACAAGTAAGTGCCACGTAGGGTAGGTCAAGTACTCGCATGATGGATTGAGACAATCTCAGCTGTTTTAATATATGCGGGAATAACTCTTATTCCTATATTAAACAGCTACCGTTTTATTTGATCAAGGAATTTCATTAACAGTTAATTATTCCTTTGTGAGTGTAACCCGCCGTTTCGGGATTCTTTGACTTAACAAGTGAAGTGCCGCTGTAGGGTAGGTCAGTTCACAAGATACATCTAGAATCTCTATCCTTTCGGAACCCAAACTTGATATTGACCCAAAATGGACACCATCCGTAGGGGAATGAAAACAAAGCCGTCTCGAGGCGCCTTTTGAATCTCACATGTTTGGACTAACAACGGAGATCGTGGGATGTTCTGTCATATATCCCTCTCCCACTCACTATTTTAAATATTAAGGTTTCTATCTAAAATATCTAATATTTATTTTAACTAGTGTGTATAAACTTATGGCGGCTAAATCATAATTGTTATTTACACT
Organism: Zanthoxylum bungeanum; assembly: GCA_019454045.1. Lineage (NCBI taxonomy): Eukaryota > Viridiplantae > Streptophyta > Magnoliopsida > Sapindales > Rutaceae > Zanthoxylum > Zanthoxylum bungeanum. The sequence continues at coordinate 116,000 of SKCR01003485.1, forward strand.
AGTTTGTCATAAGTGAGCTAATCAATTTTAACTATTAAAATTTTGTCACTAATATCCTATTAGTCTCTACTAACAGTTTTACTCTATTAAACTAATTTAATTAGAGTGGTATAAGTGAGCTACAATATTTTAACCCTTAAAATACTAGGCACTTAAAAGTCTAAAAACATGGAATTTTAAATGGTCAAAATTTTAATTAAACATTTTAATAAATCTTAGTGCGTTATAAAATTCAATGGTAAGTGGAATTGTATCCCGAGTGCAGACCACATATCCGTCCATACGGAATCGGCTATGGAATTTATATCCGGGTTTCCATCCTATATACCAATGGAATTTATTATGCACCAATTAAGTCCAATATATTAGAATTCAAGTTTTAGACACTTATTCTCATTAATCTAATTAATGATTTCAATGCATATCATTTTCTAACTTAAACATTTTAAATTACATAAAATCATAATTTTATGTCTATAATGATAATGCATCTATGACATGTTATTGCAAGTAAAATGCACGAGTGGGCACCCTAGGCTATATGACATGTTATTCAAACAATTCGAAATAAACATACATATAACATAATAAAAATTATTTTGCATTGACCGGGCTCTTATTTTTCTCTATACTAATCTATTAGTACAAGAGATTCACCAAGGCATTCCTTGGCCTTCAAATCCAGCTCCAAAGTGGTGTTGGCTCTCTTTGCGACTTCGGTGCTCCAATTACTAAGAATTTAAACTTACATTGAAAATTAAAATTACAACAAATATAAACAATGGCCTTATGGCCTTACATCCCAAAACCAAAACCAACTACAAAAATAAGAGCCAGAAAAATTTACGACCAATGCAAAATTCATTCACCACATGAAATAACAAAACCGTTCATCACATGAATATCACAATGTGCCCACTCATCTAAACATGCATATCATATTTATAACTCATAAAAACATATAAAAACAGAAACTTTAAATGAAAAAGTGAAGGGTTAAGAGCACTTTTCAACCTCGCTCTTGATGCCAATTGTAGGAAACGATTTCCCTCGCGCAGCGGAAGCGATTAGGCTCACGGATCGAACTTGAAATTTTTTTTTGCTCTTCCCTTTGCTTGGCCGAACCACACCAGTGGATTCACTGATGTTTTGGACAAAATCTCAGCTCCGGAATAGCCCCGAAACAGTCCCCAAATAGCCCTTGAACTGCAGTGAAATAACGGACTGTTTTGGACACGTTATGGGCGCGAACTGTACCCAGTTTCAGGTCTGATTTGCGCCACTCACTGCTCAATTTCAGATCTGATTTTTCTCCAAAAATCAATCCTAACACAGCCCTAAAATTATCCTAAAGTGTTTCCCAAAATCCCGAATGAAAACCAAACAAAACGGAGCTCCCTGAGAACTTGTATCTGCGCAAATTGCAGGGATTCCAGGGGCTGGTTGCCGTGACTTGTGTTAAGTATTTGGGGATGTTTTTCAACGTCACGAGGTCTTCTGAACTATGTCTCGACACTAATGGAGGGTAGTGTGGGCTACACTCACAAATTAATCTCTAAACGGTTTAGAGAATAATCACACACACCAAAAGAATTTTCAACTCTTGAGAGCTTGGAGAAGGAGATGGAGGCTAGGTTTTTTGATTTCTTGGATCTGAAAAATTAAATCATAATTTTTCTTTTATACTTGTGGATAATTTGTTTCATAAAACAAATCAACCACTAGTCTCCCATCTCTCTCAAATTCGGCCAAGGGGTAGGATTTCTAGTTTGATTTTGCTTCCAAAATAAAAAAAAATCCTAATCCTTATTTGCTTAGGTAATTTCGGCCAAGGTAGGGTATTAGGATTTGATTTTGTTTCTCAAACAAACAAATCATATTCCTTATCCAATAAGGAATCCTACCTTGGTAATAATTCTTAGCCTTTATTAAATTATATCATATATAATTTAATGTTCTATTTAATAATTATCATATAATTATTAATACCTTATATTAACTTTTAATATAAAGTCTCAAGTGTGATTAATTAATGTTATTAATCATATTAATAATATTTATTCTTTTTGAGTATATAATTGGACCGTCCAATTATATTAGCTCCGCTAAAGTATATCGAGCTAGCACGGGGACCAAGTGAACCTACGGTTCCGAGCTCCAATAATCTTGAAATACTAATTAAGCTCTTAATTAAATATTCCGAATTATTAACTTCGAATTATTCCACTAAAATTCTGAAGTTGCACTCTCATTGCCGTAGATGAAATATTAAGCCGAACCAATTCGGTGTCCACCGATATAGTCATTGCATACGAATTGATCCTTCACGAATATCTCGTAATTAGAGCCGGGTCATAATGTCTGTTATACCCTTCTAATTATTTTTACCTTAAGTACCATTGATTCTCTAATGAACGATTTATTCACAACTGTTATGAATATTAATCTTTCTATTCGTAATAGAAAAACTTGAGCGCTCAAACCGTTCAAGTACCGAATTAACCCTTAAGAGAGATACTCATCTACTTCTCGTAAGAAGGAGTGAATTCCATGTCTATGTAAAACGTTCCCAGCTACATAACAGACTATGCCCCCAAAGTACGTAGTTATTAGTTGGGATTGCAACACCAACCTCACCTTTGTAAATCAAAGGACACAACCCATTATGCAGGAGTTCGTAGTATATTCAGGATTAAGATCAATCCATATATGACCATCAAGTAGATCGAAATGACTTTCTTTGTTTAACGAATATTATAAGAATGTCATTTCTATCTAGGCCCAGTCCTATATGATCACATCATATAAGGTGCCTCCATTCTCATGTCTCTACATGGACGATCCGGATTAAGATCGTCATCCAAAAATAGAATAGACCGCAGCTATAGATAAACCACAAACAAAGTACCCGGTTTTTTTGCTCTCTATGGACTATTTAAGATTACTAACTTCAGTCTTAAATCCTCTGGTGCATGACGTTCATACACCAAGTCTGAAGGTACATAAGTAATCTACGGTATTTATGAAGATATATAATATGCGATATTGAAAAAAAAATTAGATAAATGAATAATGCATCCTTTTATTTCTAAACACATGAAGCCGTTTACATCACATGTAGCTCTAGGGCATACATCCCAACAAATATAACAACATATATGATTGCTGTAGGAATTGTTCATAAATGGTTCAATGTGTTTAATTATTGAACAAATCATTTATGAGGTTCCATAGTGGCTTAGGGATTGGTGAATGACGATATGGGCACTTTGGGAATTGGAATAAGAAAAAAAAAATACTATTCACGTGAATAGTAACTTGAATAGTAAATTATTTTTTTGTTATTTGTTTTGAATTCCAATTCGGCACAAACTCTTATTAGGGTTTTATAATCTCATTAAACCAATAAATTAAGATCCAATGGCTAAGATTAAATTACCTTTTATCTCACATTGGATTCTTAATTAATTTTGTTGTCTTTGGAGCACTATATAAACCCAAAGAATTCTTCACAAATTTTTGCACCAAAACCTTTCATATCTTGGGTTTATATAAGTGAGCAACTCTAAATTTTAAGAGTAAGCCACTGATTTTGAGGATCCTTAAGTCTAATTGACAAGAAGAACCTCGAGTTAAAAGTTTTGAGGTATTTGCCTAGGCTAGCACCAAGGGTAAAATACCTGTGCACTCAAGGCATAGTATTGCCGTTGAGTTTTGGCTTTGGTGTGTGCATCTTTGGAGGCCAAACACTTGGGTGGCTCTTTGGAATGTGGAAGAGATTACTGAGTTCGAGGAAAGCTTGTAGATTGGAGAGATAACTGGAGGAGTCTTCGGTTCAAGTAAGTATTTTTCTTTCTTTATTTTAATTAGAGTTCTTTTGATAGTTAGCATGTTTAGGTTTATGTACTTTGCATGTTTTATAAGTTTTTATGCTTAGAATATATAGTAACATGCCTAGGCTTGTAGAATAATCAAAATAAATGGGTCTTGGGCAAAGGGAAAACGGCATAATAATTTTGATTTTCCGCTGCGCACTCACTGCCGCTTCCCAACAACTTGATGGTGTATTCTATGTTTCGTAAGCACAACTCGGATAGCCTACGATGGAGGGATTGTTAATCATATGTGATGACCTCGACTTGTATAGTTCAGAAAGGTCATTCATGTTCTTCGCGAATTCAGAGGTGGTCGAATTGCGTACATATTAGCTTGGCTTATATGACGAACATGTCTGAACTTAAAGAGTCTCAATATGATGTGTACTTGTTGAGCACTTAGGTAGCCGATTATTTTTGATAAAATATAATATTCGATATTATAATTATCAACTAAGATAATCAAGTGTTATTGGATACATTGATTGTTTACTTTGACCTAATTGGATTAATTGAATTAATTAAATAATTACACAAGGGCTTAATTGTAAAATCATAATTATCTATACAATTTGAGGATATTGTGGTAATTGTAAGTATGTAATAATAGGTGGTTTTGGCTTGATTTAATTGGATTGAATCAAAGTGGCAAACATTGAACTAATCTATTTCCTAATCCTTGGCTGGATTTAATTGGATTAAATTAAAGTTGGAGACAATGGAGATTAGTCACACCTAATTATACATATTTGGACAAATGGGATTAAGACCACTTAAAAGTTGATTACAACTTTTATTAATTAAAAATTACCTAAGTTTTTCTATAAATAGCAAGCTTAATGAAGGTTTTAATTACATGTACAAACACAAGCAAAAGCTTGAGAAAGCTATACAAAAGTAATTCTTAAGAGATTAGCCTAAGTTAGAGAAGTGTTTAGAGAAGCATGTGAGGTCTCTATAATATTTCATATAGGAGAAATCAATATTATAACTTGAAGTGAAGCCTGCTAGCATTGGAAATCAAGGTTAGATCTTGAATTCAAGCTTGCACACCTTGGAGGTTCATTGCGTATTATGTTCTTGACATGGCATAATGCGTGTATATGTGTCGATACAAGACCCCTAAGGATAGCCTCTAACATCCTAAGTTGTAATTGAAACGAAATAAAATTGTTTCTATTATGCGTTAGGACGCCAGGTAGGGAGCGTTGCGACGTCCATACCAGTAGACTCAGGAAGAGAGCATTTCTTGTTTCGCATTGCTACACCAGCAGCTGAGCGTCGTGACATCCACACGATCGACTCGAGACTTCCACTTGACTGACCGGCGTAAACACACACGTATAACGCAAGCGCACGTATCGTTCAAGTAGTATAAAAATATTGATCCCACAAGGACTTAATTCCTACTGTTGCTATTAATTATTGATATTATTTATTTACGTGTATCTAATTATAGGGAGAAGAGAATGATTGTTTGATTGGTTGGTTGAATGTGGTTTTCCTTAATTAAAATAAATAAAATAAACAAAAGAAAATACTAAGGAAAATAACAAAAGACTAAAAGATATAGGGTTGTGAATCTTTCTAATATCTTTTAAAAGATGAAGTGATTATTTTATGTTTGTGTAATAAATCGATTTACTAACCTAGAACACGAAATTATGCGAAAGCCTCTGTCGATGGTCAGACGCAAATACCCAGTTTAACCCAATTGAACCATATGTCTATGTCAACCAAATTACCTGGATTTATTAAGTTTAAGTTCCAATTATGGCTACCCCCGCCCGACAGGTATATGTCTATCCTGTAAGGAAATCTATTAAAGGGTTATCTATCCTCAAGGAAGATCGTGGGCAATTAAGTCTTAGGCTGAAACCTAAAATTTATTTGTCAAGTTTATTTTAGATTTACCACATCAATCTTATTAGTGATCAGACAACAAGAAGCATTAAGCTTAAGAATTAATAAGTAAACCTTTAAATTACCCAAACTATAAAATAACCCCTTATAAACCGGTGATATTAGAATTCATCACAACTCCAGATAACTAACTTAGTTACGACACATAACTAGGGCTAGTAAAAACTTAAATAAAATAAAAGACATAAAGTAAAATGCTGAAAAGTAAATTGCTGAAAAGTAAATGACGGAAAGTAAATGCTGAAATTAAATACTGAAAATTAAATGCTGAAAAGTAAATGCTGAAAGTAAATTACTGAAAAGTAAATGCTGAAAGTAAATTGCTGAAAAGTAAATGCTGAAATTAAATTGCTGAAAAGTAAATAAAGTAAAAGTACAATAAAAGAAAATGCTGAGGTAAAAGGATACACTTTTATTACTTCTATTTTAGATATCTCCCTTAATATAATATATTAACTTTGCATGATAATTACCAACCAGCCATATAGGCGGTATCCAGATTAAGTCAATTTAATAATTAATTACCGACCGACCAATTAGGCGGTATCCAGTTTAGTCAGGTTAAAACCAATTTAAATAATTACGAACCGACCAATATGGCGGTATCATCGTTAAGTCAGGTTTTAACTAGTTTATATATTATAATTAAGGGAGACTAATCTAAATATTATTAATAAAAGTTTTACCTTTTACCCCAGCAAAGGGGAGTTACCTCCTCATTACTGAAAAGTAAAAACTGAAAATTAAAGAAAGAAAAGTATTATGCGTAAAAGTAAATTGCGGAAAGTAAAAACTCAAAAGTAAAGAAAAGAAAGTGCGAAAGCGGAAATTAATTACTGAAAGCTGTAAATAAACAAACAAGATACAATCTTCTTAGTATTCTTAAGGAATTCCTTTGAAGAAAGTATGAATTTACAAATGAAATGGCTTGGTATTTATAGGCAAAATTTTGCCTCCATCAAATCATCCACTAAATCCATTATTAATTGCTCAACTAATTGCTCCACTAATTACTCCACCAAATCCATTATTAATTGCTCCACTAATTGCTTATCATGTTTGGTGGTGATTTGATAATTTTTATTATTTATTTATTTATTTATTTTTTGCTTTGAAAATGACTTTAATAATTACACACAACACACTTGTTGATGGTTCATCCATTTCGGGCATTAAATCTTCAGAATTCGAAATTATTTTGTCTTTAAAAGTTGTAGGGCTTTGAGTCTTCTTCAATCTGGAACTTGAATCAGCTCAATCCAATATCGGAGTAAAACGTTATGACCAAAATACGACAGATGCACAAAAATGGAATTTACAAAACTGCACTTCGTTGAAACGCCCTTTCAAGTTTCCAATCTCCAAAATTAATATCTCAAGTCCAATTTTTTGCCCTTATTTGACCCACATTTCGTCCTTGATGATTTCATTGGGTCCCAATATTATTTTATCTGTAAAATAAACTAAAACACATCAAAACGTTCATGAAACCCGAGAAACTAAACAAAATATTAAGTAAAAGGGACGGTAAATATTGATATATTTTTCGCTCATCAATGACCGACTGTGTCTTCCTCACGACCAACCCGAGTCTTCCACACGATCGACCTGAGTCTTTTACCCGACCGACCCGAGTCTTCCACATGACCTACCTGAGACATGGATCATCTTCTTGTTACGCATCACGACCCTAGCCCATTGGCATCGCGACGCCCTCCGAATTTCAGGGCCAAAACCAATTCTCTATTATCACTGCCTAAAGCAATTCCAACACCCCATCACACTATATTAGGAGCTTTCAACTCCAAACCAAAATATTCATGTCTTACATTTTTATTTTCCTCATCACACAACAATAACAACAATCCCCCTCCCTTATCACTTTCGGCCAACCCCCTCTAAATTGGAGAAACTTGAATATGTTGATAAACAAGTCTAATACATGTTTATATCTATATGAATATGCATGACTACATATGCTATCAACTTGTCTCAAGCTCAAATGCTCAAAGTTGAAAACTAGGGTTCATGGGCAATTTCGAAAATAAGAACAAGAATACATACACCAACCAAAATTAGAAAAGAAAAAGGATTACGGGGACTCAAATGCTTGGAATGAAGCTTGAGATTATCTCTTCACTCTTCAAAATGACATGAGCAAATGAAGAAATTTGAGAGGGAGCTCCTCAAACCATTCACGTTTTTTTAGGCCTAGAAAGGGGATGGGTTAATAGTTTTATTTTTATAGAGCAAAGGTTGATTTTATTTTTTTTTTGCAAATGGTTGGTCCAAGATTTGCCACATCACTAAATTCTAGATATTTCCGAAATTTACTATAACAGTCATGGAAATCATGATTTTTGACCTGCTTCTGTTTTGAATTCTGAAAAATATCCAACATGGAAGGTGTAGGTATCGGTCTTAGCTTTCCGACGATATAAAATTATAAAGATCGAAGAACGTATAAAAAAATTCATAGTCTAAATACTAAGGGCTTTCGGGAGTAGAATCGAAAATTAATTTTGTATTAGAACTGTAAAAGATTCGTCGAAGGTCCGAAATGTAATTCCATAAGCGTATACATGGTCAAGCATGATTTATATCATGAATTATGCAACCTATAACATAGTAGTCATCCGAATTAGTGGGGTGTTATATTTTCTCCCCACCTTAAAGATGATTCGTCCTCGAATCCCCTTTAGGATTGAAACCACAAGTCACCGGATTCACACGATATTTCCTAGGTCACCAACTTTCAACTGACTACACGCTTATAACTAACCTTGCTTCATCAACTCTATCACATTAATTTTCGACAGTCTCTTTGTCTTACCTTAACATCTGGATTTCTTAATATATATAATACCTTTTTCCATGCTCGAATATACTGCACCAAATTCTATGAGCTTCAGTGAATAATCCCTCGAATTATTGACTGAGAGGTAATTCTTTGTTCTCATTCCATGAGATTTTTGTTGAAAACACTATACAAGCGTCATGCTACAACTATCTCCATCTATTAAAGAAACCTCATTTCTAGACCTCTAATTATGCTCAATATTTTCTAACTCGATTATCTGCATGAGCTATGAGTTCTAAATTCGATATTATATTCATGACATGCCGTTCCATATATCTTAGTTCTTTCTTACTTAAAACCTCTTATATCTTTTGTCATGACAACATTAATTCTTAAATATCACTTAGGACTTCTATTACACTTCACATTTTAACGTATCACTATTTTACTTATACTATAGCCAATGACCTTTGTTTCTCCTGACTTTGTGTATACCTCGGGTTCTTCATAGCTGGTATTTTCGAGTCCCTAGGAAACTAGTTTTCTCTATGGTTATGCTTTTTTCATATCCTGCTTCCATTATGGGATAACTACATATAAAAGTAATCATTGTCACTATTAGAACAGATCGTACTTGATACTTCCTCAGTTCCACATGCTCGATCTGATACTAGCATTCTTCATTTAAACTTAACTATCTAACTCTCTATTTTCTTCTCGCTAAACTCCAACTACTTATCAACTATGTCCTTCAAGATCTCCTATATTTGCCTATCTGTGGAACTTAGGACCTCATAGTTCATGGTCAAATTCTTCATGTACTTCTAGCTTACTATTGTTGTTTATCAATGGCTTAACTGTATGTTTACTTGTGCTTAAATGGTATTCCTTGCTATTTACATTAACACTAGCGATTCGGTTCTGGTTAAAGCTCATACTCTTTCCATACCTTTAAATTCATTGTTAATATGAATCTGGTTAACTGTATTTTTATATTGATTAGTTCTCTTTACCTGGTTGTGCTCTTGAATATCCCACTTTCAATTATTCTCATAGTCTTATTCCATTAGGTGTTATCTTGGTCTCAACCATATCTGTATACCTAGTTTCCTTGGCCCTTTTTATATTATACCTCAATAAATATGTTTCAAGGCATCCTAAACTTTACTTTTAACGGTATTGTGCGAAGGGAACCACACGGGTTATTCTCGTTATCCTTTTCCCAATCTATATTTAATAGAACTTATATCTTATATTAAAATCTAGGGGCTTGCTACTATTGATTCCATAATATATTATGTTGATATCGTTCTTCAATTTCTAAGTGGAAAAGTCTATCGTTATACGTCATTAGTCATGTCTAACACCGTTACTCATGTATTCATGTCCTTACTTGATTAATACTCCATCTTTTCATCGTTTTATCTTGACAGTTCCTCCTTTAAATCTTTTTCTTAGAGTCATTTTCCTCTTCTCTTCTACTCTTATACAATATCTGAGGTTCTTGTGCTTCATGTCTCGTTCTTCTTATCCGAATGATATCATCTTTTAAATGTCTCTTATCTTACCTTATAGGATACTGTACTACACCAAAAATGTCTCGTTCTTCTTATCCGAAGGATATCATCTTTTAAATGTCTCTTATCTTACCTTAACATTGTGGTCCATCATTACTACCATTGTCTAATGTGGGTTGGGAGGACTCGAGATCACCTGCACCCGATGACCTGCACCCGATGACTCTGATATTGACGTAGATAATTTGGAGGACTCGAGATCACCTGCACCCGATGACTCTGATATTGACACCACTTTGATCCCATCTAATATGGAAAACCTTAAGAATTTTAAGTGAAATTGGTTTTTTGTTGGGGCAATTAGCGACAACGCTATGTTTACCAAGATAAAGAAATTACAATCTTGAACTAATTTGTGAAAAGATGTAATACCTGACCATGTTGATTTCCATACTTAAATTTTTATAACTTTAATATTCTAACTTACGTTTGTCACACTTATAGCCTGTTGGAGGAACCTACCAAAGGTGCATCACCAAACTCGACATAGGATCAAGTTCACACCATAGTATGTGGGTCATTACTTAGACTTGGTCAATAGCTCCTCTCTGTCTAAGTCGAGTCTTATCTCGGGCATCTCTCTACGGGTTTATAGGACATCTAGTAGTCACGGACTGAATTTCCCATATGTTTTCTTTCATTGTTTAATTGCTTTCTGTTTTTTATATGACCCGACACCATTCTATAACCTGTTTATTTTTTCCTATGCAACAATGACTTATAAGAGGCAAAGCCGTTTCGATATCGCCTCCGCCTCACAGGGCGGCAGACATAGGTCGGACATCATGCACAAAGCTTCTAGGTCATTCCATCACCACCTCCGCCTCAAAGATAACAATGAAGACATACCCATCAGGTCTACACTGAGATGGTAGACCTCGGCTTGGAAGAAGAACTTCCCCCAAGTAAACCAAAAAATCATGGGGAAAGCCTCGATGACCCCTTCCTCACAAGAGGCTGCCCCTCATCGGTCAATAGGGATGGATGACGTTCTTGAGGATTTACGGCCTCAGATGGGCCACCTTCTCATGGCCTTTAACATTATGGAAAATTAGGTGACCTTGGACAAGGCCCAAAGCATGGAATCCATTCCACAAGAAGATGTCATTACCTGAGTTGGTTGCTCTTTTCATGAGGTAATAATTCGTCAACCCGATCTCTTCCATATATCAACTAACAATATACACTGACCTGAAATTTCATTTGTATAGTTGGCCTACATGATGGCCACAAACATAGATCTGTTGACCTTCATGGTTGAGGGAGAGTCATGCTAAGAGATTGTAGTGGAGCAGACCTGTAAGGAGAAAGATTTTGATATGCCTTAGCTTAGAATAAAGCTGAGGTGGAGTCATTCACCGGGCGAACAACGTCACAAGGAAAGAGCATGACAAAGCCTAAACAGAGGCTGCCTCCAAAACCACGGAAGTGAATAGGCTTTGTAGGTAGTTGATAATTATTGATGATGAGCCGACTTCCTTAGGGCATAGACTAAGGAGCATACTGACTCATTTATCGAAGGTCGAGAGAATTTGGTGGACCTCATGATTGGTACATAAAATCTGGAAGTGAAAACAGCCTTTCCAACTTCCTTCCTTATGCAACTTATAAAGACTGAACAATGAGGGAAAGCTCCACTCCCCGTGTCGATCACAACGTTGTGCCCCGGGGGAAACATTCCAACCCTGAGACATTCCTCACTTGGCCATGAGGGAACACAACACTTCTCGTGTCAATCACAAAGTAAGGTATCGGGGAAAAAATTCTAACCCCATGCCATTTGCACTTAGCCATAAGGGAACACAATCATTATCGTGTTAATAACAAAGAAAAGCCTCGGGTGAGAAATATCAACCCTGAGCTATTTATACTTGGCCACTAGGGACACAACCCTCCTCGTGCCAATAGAAAAGTAAGGCCTCGAGGGAGAAATATCAACCCCGAGCCATTCACATTTGGCCACTTGGGAACTTAACCCTCATTGTGCCATTATCAAAGCAAAAACGCGAAGAGAAAATTTATACCCGAGCCATTCCCATTAAAAGATCATTGAGGGAAAATATTCAACCTCGGGCCAACCATTAAAAGAAACAGTGGCGTCCTAACCTATGCTGTATAAAAAACGATGATAAAGACACAAGGGTGACATATTTGTAACATTATGCATTATAACCAATTCGATAATTTGTAACTAATCCCCACCACCTTATAATCATTACCTAAGGTGTTTATTTGTCCCCTAAACCTAACAAAATAAACACCCACCCCTTACCATACTTACTTTATAATTCTCCATTATTAATAAAACAACACTCTAGCTTTTATTTGCATTTTGGGAGTGTTTTAGTTTGAATCCAAGGGGAGGGTGAGGAGAGTGTTTTGGTTGTGAGTAAAGAGTGAATTGAGAGCACTTCTATGGAGTTTTTAGAGAGAAAACCCAAAACAAGTAAAGAGATAAACAACTAGAGATAGAAAATGTATCCAGAGAGACAAAGTGCCTCGTTCGATGTTGTCCGATCACCTTTTCCAGTGCGTGACCACATCTGGAAAATCCTTTCAACGAGATGAATCCAAATATGACCTTCAGTTGTTGAGAAATGAGCCAAAAATGATAGTTTTTGTCGTTTGATCTTTTGTCGGTAACCACTGTGCTTCAACTATCACCACCACCATCAATATGATAGTTGTGACGTATATTGACCATCGGTTCCTTCGTTGTGGAATTTGGAGGTCTTTTAAGCTTGGTAGTGATTGTTACCATTTTGGGGTCTAAACGTAAGATTTTGAAAGTTTTGGACCTAAATGCTTATTGGCATGATTAGGAGTGACATTTTATAAATTTGGACTTTCATAGGCTAATAAATAATATTTGAGAGTTTTAGGGCTATATGGACATAGTAGAAATATTTTGGGGCTAAATTGGAAATTTAGAATGTTTGGGGGTAAAATAAAAATTTTAGCAAGATTGAAGGACTTGATCGTAATTTTATATTTTTCAGATCTTAGCAAGGATATAGACATATAGAGGACTTGATCCACATGCCACAATGGCTTTTCGTGTTGGTCAAAATATTTAGGAAATTATTTTCAAGTTTTTAAGATTTTTGTTGTAAACTTTTGTTGGGGTTTTCTCAGAGGCGCAGGCGGAAGCGCAGTTTGGGCGAAATTGTAACTTTAAAAACTTTTAAAGTTACCGAATAAATTATTCAATAACCAATATGTATAATTCATTCATATTTCACCTAAACATATTTATTCGATATCAAATAACGACATAAATAATTAAGAAATACAACAAATATTTTACGAAAAATGTTTTTCTACAAAGTGGCATAAAACGTGTTTTTATCCGAACCGATCAACCAATACACACGGGGGCAGTTTATGGGCTGCCCGAACAGTGACCAATTCATTGTTTGGACAATGGACACCCGGTAAGCCTGAAACTCACACCGTAATGTTGTTTTCATCATCGTTTCACATTTTTCCAACTCCGAAATAATTTCCGCAATTGTTCCAATGCCCAAAACACACCAAAATCACAGAAATTCTAGATGTGATTTGGTAACCAAAATTATCATTTCTCATGCTTTAAATTCTAATTTCTCGACATTAATCATATTAATAATTACACCAACCAAATTCACCACAAATGAAGAACTCAAGAACAATTTTAGGAGTTACAAGAGTGGTCATAACACTCTAGAATGACAACAAGTCATCAAATGATAAAATTGAACTAATATTACACTAATATCATTCAATCTAACTTCACACATGCATCTAGCCTCCAAATTCATCCTCTAAATAAAGAAGCCCCAAAATATAAGAAAGGAAGAAAACCTAGAACTTGTCTAGATACTCAAGAACAAGAAACAAGCTTTCTATGTTTACGAGTTATGAAGATTACTTCCAAATCTTAAAAATTCCTTCAACGTTTTCTTGATTTCTTCACTTTCTTCCTTGTTTCTTCAAACATATTTTGGAAGCTTTTTGTCTATGGAGGTTTCGGCCATGGCTCCCTTGTTAAAGAGAAAACTAAATTTTTCAACTTAAAAATTGGCCATGAACGACTTAGGGGGCATTTTGGTCATTTGGTTGATTTAATCCAATTAAAAAATAAAAGCTTTAAGTTAACAAATCTATTTGTATACTTCAAGCTTAAAAGAATCATGCCACATGTAACCAATAATAATCAAACATATTTCATAACAATTATGTAATATTGATATAATTTAATTATCTAGATATTAACATTTAAACACCTAAATAATTATTAATATGAATATATTATATATGTTTTTATTTACATTAAATACCAAATACATATATTAATGGCATGTGTCAAAGTCTCATTTGACAATTAATTAATATGTATCAAATCAAATCTTGTATCAAATAAAAATACACATTAATTATTAATTGACCAAAATTCCCTAATGCATGTATTTTCATTTAACCGATTAAACGATTCGAATTAACTCATTTATTCCGGTGAAGTATTATAAATAATCTATATTATTCATAACGCATTGCCCAATTGCTCAACGAGTACACTTCCTATTGTGGAACTCTCTAAGTTTAGGTTTTATCTGTCATAGAATCAAATTTCGTCCATAATTAACCCACTCATAAATTATAAAGACCACGAATAATCTCGCTAAACTATACAAATCGAGGTTATTACATACATATAATCCCTCTGTCAAAGGCTATCAATATTATACCGGAGATATAGATAAGAATGTCAAATCCCTAAAGTATAATATAGTCGACTTTCAAAATATGATCTCTAAATAACATTCGGAACTCGCTTCCAAAGTATACCATGACCATGGATTTACTAGATCGCAAACACATTCAAGATACTTATGCCATGTACATAGGACTGACAGATTCTATCTGATACTCATAAGATATCATGAGCATCAGTCCACACCCAACGAACAGGCGGAGGTCTGATCTAAATAGATCGGTGACATGACTACCATCAAAGTGTAGAGGATATCTCATATATCCACAGTGGTATCTCAAGTCGAAGGACCACTATGCTACTTGACTCGAGAAGATTCATATTGACGTTCGTGTAGTATCTATTAGGAAATCTTAGGTAAGTCATTCAGTGTTTATCAAATAAACACCTACATGTCTATACGAGTCTCCCAAGAATCATGGTTCATTGGGAAAAACCATCGGACCAAGTCTCGATATACAACATGTACTGGTCTCAGCGGATTTTACTAACTGACCCGTGTCAGTAAATCTTGACCGGGAACTTTATTTGATAATATATTTCTAGTAGTGACACTTCCCAATGTCAATTACAAACTACTTTATAATTGCACACTACAAAATATATTATCGGGTCTTTGTCTAATATATACATATCACTAAATCATATTTAGTTTCAATCTAATCGTAATTAGATCGAATATCTATATAAAAGCAAGAATTACTACCATAAATAAGTATTATTATGGAAAAATGAATTGTTCGTATTCTTGAATCAGACAAAAATACGATCCCAATTGGTACTCCGAGCATCAAACCTAACAAGGTTCATGTAAGGTTCATATGAATGTTATGTGGAGGAAATGAATTGCAAGTTAATGGGTATACGGATTCTGACTTCCAATCGGATCCCGATGATAGAAACTCTACATCTGGATTCGATTTTAGCCTTAACGGAGGTGTAGTTTGTTGGAAGAGTTCCAAACAGGGGTCAACCACTGATTCCACCATAGAGGCATAATACATTGCAGTTTCTGAAGCTGCATAGGAAGCTGTACGGATTAGGAACTTGATCACAGAATTGGGAGTGGTCTTAAGTATCGATAATGTGATTCTGTTACACTGTGATAATACTGGAGCCATTACGCAAGCAAAGGAACCGAGGGCGCATCAGAAGTCGAAACATGTGGAACACAAGTATCACATCATTCGAGAGATTACGTCACGAGGGGACATTATCGTGTGCAAGGTACCAAGTGAAGATAATGTAGCAGACCCGCTTACAAAGGCCATACCTCCAAAGTTATTTGATAAACACGTGGAGTTGATAGGTTTTAGTACAATCGATATTGGCACTAAAGCAAGTGGGAGATTTTTTTAGGGTTAGTGCTCAAAGCACCAATTCCCTGTTGTATTTCCTTGTAAATACTCTTGTAAATATTTTATTATGAATAAAATAAACTGTTTCTATAATATAATATATCTCTTTATATGGTAAAGACGTAATTGACCTTAGAATGATTAGTTATGATATAGTTGCAAAAGCGTCGCAACTGACATTGAGTTATATCACGACGTTGTCATTCTTACACTGTTCCTGGTCAAGGTTTACATTACTTGGTCAGTAAAGTAAACCCGTTGAGACCGGTACATGTCATACACTAGAATATTGGATTCCAATGGTTTCTCAATAAACCATCAATCTTGGAGACTCGTATAGACGTGTAGGTGTTTATAGCAGATAAACACTGAATGACTCATCGAAGATTCTTAATGGATGGTACACCAACGTCAATAAGAATCTTCTCGGGTTGAGTAGCATAAGTGATTCTTCGACTTGAGATACCACTATGGGCACATGAGACATCTTCCACACTTAGATGACAGTCACGTCACCGATCTATTAAGTTCAGACCTCTGCCTATTCGTTAGGTGTGGACAGATCTTCAGGGTGTCTTGTGTGTGTCAAGATAGGATCTGTCAATTCTGTGTACAGTGAATAGGTAGTCCATTTGTGATTAGCAATCAGATAAAAACCATGGCCCGTGGTACACTTTAGAAGTGAGTTCTAAGTGTTCTTTTAGAGATTTCCAATAGACACGTCGACGGGATTTTCCTTCTAGAGATTTGACGTTTATATCTATATCTCTTGGATATATCCAAACACCTATGACGGAGGAATTAAACATAAGCCATGACCTCGATCTGTATGATTCAGCGAGTTTATTTGTGGTCGTCATAATTTACGGGTGGGTGAATTATGGACATGAAATCGGATTTCATGATGGATATGTCTGAATCTAGATAGTCTCACCTATGAAATATACTCGTAGAGCACTAAGACAACTTTTATGAATAATACTGATTATTTATATGTCGTTTAACAGTTAAACGAAAAAAACATACAATGGGACCTAATGGTCATTTCCTAATTAATGTGTATTTCTATTTAATGAATGATTTTATTAAATACACATTAATTAAATGTCAAATTGTGATATTTAACATATATCATTAATATATATGTATTTGAATATTTAAAGTAAATATATTACATATATTTAAATTATTTGTATTTAAATAATTATTTAATTACTTAATTGTCAAATAATTAAAGTAACAAAAATATAAATATCTTAAGTTATTATTACTTCAGGTAATGACTTTAGTTAATTAATTTGACTTGTTATAAATCATTAAATGTTATAATGATCAAATACACAAGTGGATAAACTTGACTTCAATGAAACAAAAAATGATATCTAGATATTTTATATACTCAAAATTAGGCCAAGGGCATAATTGGAGAATATAAATTTTTTTGTTTCATTTTTCATTCATTAGGTTAAGTTACCAAAAACATTACAAAGAGAGTTGAGAGAAATGTTGAAGAACAAGAAGAAAAAGCTTGAAACTACTTGGATTTTGTAAGTTTTTTCTTAAAATTTTCAACTAAGAAATTGCTTCTATCATGCTTAGCTTCAACAAGTGTTGCTAGGATGTTGTCTCTACTCTTTTAGTTTGTAATTATTTGGTTTGAAACTTGTTTGAATGATGCTTGTATGTTTGATTTATAAAGTGAGCTTGAAATGGTTTCAAAAGCTCACTTTTGATTATTTGATAATCATGTTGCCATTCTAGAGTTGCTAAGCCACTCATTGATGACCTAGAATTTTTCTTGGGTTGTTTCATGGTGATGAGACTTGTTTGGTGTGGAAAAAATTGAATTAAAGTGTTGAATTTAATTAATTTGGTGTAATTTGTCAATTTAAAGAAATTGTAAAATTAGGATTCTTAACCCTTTCCAAATTTGGGGCTTTTCATATATGTGATGTATTATGGTGTATATGATGCATATTAGTTTTTGGGTTGATTGGAGTTGATCTTGACATGTTTTGAACAAAAATGGACCAAATTACAAAAACTGATAAATTTTGGGCTGTTCGGCAATTTCCAATAATTTGGGGATTTTGTTGCAATTTGTTTTTGATTTGTTGGACATGTTGGAAATCATTTCAGAATTGATTTAGAATCATACAAAATTGTATTTGACAATTTGGGGATTAAAATGAACAAAATATAAAGTTTAGGGATCAAACAATAATTTTCAAGAAATTTGATTTCTTCACTTAAATTTAGTTTTTAAGTATTGAGTAATTAAATAAATAACTTTATTTAATTGATCCAAGAAAAATTATTGAAATCAAAAAATTTTGATTTTACGCGTTCCGCTGCGTTACCAGCTATTCCCTTTTAAAACCCTATAAAATGGTATCAGAGAGAGTCTGATTCTGAACACTCGATATGATTATACCTTTAAATTCAATGTTTAATTTAATCTTTACTTTATGCATATATGTGTTTATTTAATTTGATTAAATAAAGTAAAAGCATCTTTTACGGAAAATCCCTAATTAATAAGGTTGTTTGTTAATTATGTATTTGATGCATGTTACATGTTCTATCTTGTCAATACTAGATAAATTCAAGCGAAAGCGGAATTCTGAACGTGCCAAAGCAGTCAGGGTTACACAAATAGCTTGAGTCTATCATTGACGAGTTTAACCTTGGTACGCCTCCTTGTGAACGTGCCAGCACTGTCACAACGAGAAACGACCATGACCGGAAACCTAGGAGTCACTATTGAGTGATTGACAATGAGTTGTCTACCTGGTGAATATACGTAGGCGAGAACGTGCCAAAGCTGTGAGCTGAAATATATTCATGGGATCCACATTTCTCTATTTATATTTAATTTTATTATTAAAAATTTGTATTCTGTTTGGGGATTACAATATAGCATGATTTAGTGGGAGAGGTATTTTTATATTAAAAATCCATGATCTAGTTAATCTTTCGATATTATTTGAAAATGTTTAATTCTGCTAACCGTTTTGGTAATCTATATGATAGATTTGCGATGGCGAAACAATCGACTAATCCGTTTGCGCGTATGTTGGATACAAACAAACAAAAAGGCACTGAAAACTTTACCGATTGAGATTTGGATTTAAGGATTGTCCTTGAATCTGAAGAGTTGGGATATGTACTTGAGGGTCCGCTGCCCCTTGCTATGTCTGAGGACGCAACACCAGAGGAACTACAAGTTTTCCGAGCTTGGAAAGACGATGATTTAAAAGTTAAATCATACATCTTAAGTTCACTGGCATCGGAACTCAAGAGGCAATACTATGGAATGATGATGCAATTAAGAGAATCCTAAATGAACCAATAACAAATTATTGTTCGTAAAGTCATGATGGAATTGTTCCATGCGCGACTGGATGAGGGGCAAGTTGTGAGCTTGCATATTCTTCACTTGATCAATTTGATCAAACAATTGAGGCAACATAATCTCCATTTGAATGACATTCTCGGTAGGAGTGTCATTCTTGGTTCGCTCCCAGCATATTATCGCCAATTCGTAATATATTTCAACGTGAATGGGATTATCGGTTCCTATCATGAACTGCATAGGATGCTAATCAAATCAAAATAGGATCTAAGAAAGGGAGTACCGACTCGCCCTTCGAAACCTACTTCACTTTCTGCTTCTTCTTAGGTTAGGCCAAAGGGAAAGAAGACGAAAGAAAAAAAGAAGAAGGGTTTCGGTCCTCCACCGTAAGTAAAGATAGCTAAGCCCAAGACAGTGTCTAAAGATAAATGCCATCATTGCAGAAAAGTTGGGCACTGGAAAATAAATTGTCCTGACTATAATGCACAGATAAGGAAAGAGAGAGCATCTACATCAAGTACATTTATTTTTTCAGTTATTGATATCTCACTAGCTTGTGAAGCTGTTACATCAAGCTAGATTTTGGATTATGCTTGTCCTGTTAACATTTGTAATTCATTGCAGGTGCTGAAGGAATGTAAGAAGTTGAAGCCTGGAGAGATGAAGTTGGTTTTTGGGAGTGGAGACTCTCTAGATGCAATTGCAGTGTGAGTATGTGAGATCCCATTGCCGAGTTGGAGCCTTTTTTGTATGATTGCTACGTTGTACCAGGATGTGTAGCAAATATTATATCTTTTTTTATATTAGATACAAAAGGTTATCATGTTAATATTAAGAACTGTTCTTTATATTTATATGGTAATTGTAATATTCAGATCATTTGTTGTCCAAATGAGCATGGTCATTACACATTGCATACTTCTTGAGATATTTTGAATACTAGGATTAATAAACGTAGTTTTCCTGTAGTTAATAATACTGAACTTTGACATATGAGGCTAGGTCATATATGTGTTAAACACCTTACCCAATTGGTTATGAATGGTTTGATACCAGATCTCACCATTGAACCATATCCAACTTGTGAATCATTTATTCAGGGTAAGATGACCAAAGCCCTATTTTCTAATGTTGGACACCGCGCCACTAAATTACTGGAACTCATAGATTCTGATGTGTGCGGTCCACTAAGTCAGACTGCTCACAGTGGTTATTCGTAATTCATTACCTTTACCGATGATCTGTCACGGTATGGTTATGTCTATCTGATGAGACATAAATTGGAAACCTTTGAAAAGTTAAAAAAGTTCCGTAATGAAGTAGAAAAATAGACTGGTCAATATATTAAATGCCTTTGATCTGATCGAGGCAGTGAATATATGAGTAGTGAGTTCATGGATTATATGAAGGAGAATGGGATTCTCGCTCAATATACTCCTCCATGTACTCCACAGCACAATGGAGTGTCTGAGAGGAGAAATTAGACTTTATTGGATATGGTCTGATCTATGTTGAGTTTTAAAGATTTGCCCTATTATTTATGGGGCTACTCTCTTTTAACAGCTGCACATCTTTTGAGTAAGATTCCTTTAAAAGTTGTTCCTACGACTCCATATGAGATATGGATCGGTAGGAAATCAAATCTTAATTATGTTAAGGTTTGGGGTTGTCCTGCCTATATCAGGATGGCTCAGCAAGATAAGATAAGCTTTCGCCTCGAGGGTAAAAGTTTAGGTTTGTTGGATATCCTTCGAATACGAAGAGATATATTTTCTATGATACCGAGCATCGAAATTTGTTCATAGCTCGCTTTACAAAATTTCTAGAGGTAGAATTTTTGTCAGAATGTGGTAATCATAGACATGTTGAACTTCATAAAGTCAAACCTGAAAACAACGAACCAATGGAGTAACATGAAGTTAAAGTAGATGAAGAACCTTCAACACACACTCTTCGTAGGTCACAAATGGTATCTAGACCTCCTGAACGCTTGTATTTGATAAAGAAAATAGTCTCGATATTCTCTTAGTTGAAGATACTGACCATTTTACCTATAGAGAATCGATGTTGGACATCGACTTCGTGAAATGGCAAGATTCCATGAAATCTGAGTTAGACTCAATGCATGAAAATCAAGTTTGGGACTTCTTTCCGCCTCCCGTAGGAAGTTTTCCTATATGTTGTAAATGCGTTTACAGGAGGAAGCGTGAGCCTGATGGAAAGGTTGAAACTGATCGGCGTAAACACACACGTATAACGCAAGCGTATATATCGTTCAAGTAGTATAAAAAGTATCGATCCCACGAGGACTTAATACCTAATCTATTAATTTTATGAGGTCAAATGATTACTAGTATCTAACAGTTTGATTGATTGATGTGAAATAGTGATTATTCTAAATTTAAAAACAAGTAAATAAAATTGCACAAAAGTAGGTTTAAGAAAATTCAATATTAAAAACTATCTAGGGTTGTGATTTCTTCCAATTAAATTTTAATGATGAAGTTGTTATTTCAAGTTTGTGTAATAAATTGGTTTACTAACTTGGAACACTAAATTATGCGAAAGCCTCTGTCGATGGTCAGTCGCAATACTCAGTTTAACCCAATTGAACCACATGTCTATGTCAACCAAATTATCTGGATTCATTAAGTTTAAGTTCCAATTATGGCTACCCCCGCCCGACAGGTATATGTCTATCTTGTAAGGAAATCTATTAAAGGGTTATCTATCCTCAAGGAAGATCGTGGGCTATTAAGTCTAAGGCTGAAACCTAAAATCCATATGTCTAGTTCATTTTAGATTTACCAGATCAATCTTATTAGTGGCCAATTAACAAGACGCATTAGGCTTAAGACTTAATAAGTAAACCTTTAAATTACCCAAACTATAAATAACCCCTTATAAACCGGTGATATTAAAAGTCATCACAACCCCAGATAACTAACTTAGTTACGACACAAAACTAGGGCTTTAAAAGACATAAAGTAAAAATACTGAAAAATAATTGCGGTAAAGTAAAAGCTGAAAAGTAAATTACAATAAAATAAAATGCTAAGGTCAAAGGATCAACTTTTACTATTTACTATTTAGATATCTCCCTTAATATAATATATTAACTTGTGATTATTTTACCAACCGTCCATATAGGCGGTAACCTGATTAAGTCAAATTAAGTCCAACCACCCATAAAGGCAGAATCAAAATAAACCTGCCATATAGGCGGTAAGAAAATTTAATTACCAACCGACCAATCTGGCGGTATCATTGATTAGTCAGGTTTAAACCAGATTAAAATGAATTACCAACCGAACCGACCAATCTGGCGGTATCCTTTTTAAGTCAAATTTTAAATAGTGAATATATTATATTTAAGGGAGATTAATCTAAATAGCAACAGTAAAAGAATTACCTTTCACCCTAGCTGGGGGAAGATACTTCATCATGGTGAATAGTAAAAAATCAGAGAATTAAGAGAGAATGGTACATTTGAAACTGAAACCTCAATTTATAAGCGCGTATAAGCTCTGGCCGTCGCAACGCCAGCCTCTTTTGACATGGCTTGCTGAGGTGATGACACGAGGTGATTCTGGATAAGGAGATAAGGCGACACGTGGCAAGGCGGCTGAGATCTCAATTATTGCGACATGTGGCGGCTTCTGATTGGTCGGCTAAGATTCTTATCTGCCACGTGTCAATTTCGGATAAGTGAGCCAATAATAGATGCTGATATGGCGCTGACGTTGCGACATGTGGCGAAAGGGACTGTCGGCACCATAGAATTGCGACATGTGGCATACTGTGGATGGTTGATGATGACATGGCGATGATGTGGCATTTTGACTCGGTCAACCGGTGATGTGGACAATGACGTGGCTAATAGGTGGAGTGACACGTGGCGATGGCGACTGTCGGCACCGTAGGATGATGACACGTGGCACGGCGCACGTTAGCAAATTGGCTGTGATGGTGACACGTGTCACGGCGCACGTTAGAAAAGTAAAACTTCTCAGATTCTGACATGTTGACCCAGCGCACGTTATCATGGACCCGGTGTACGTTAGGCATCGCGACGCCTACGGCTTGCGCGTCGCGACGCGCGAAATGACCAAAATACCTTTCTACAATTTTCACTATTTTGGCCCCAAATCACCTCCAGAATGTCCTGAAACTTTATTTATCTACAAAATAACCCAAAACACATCAAAATATTCACAAAACTCAAGAAACTATACAAAATATAAAGTTAAATGAGTGGAAAATAGTGATATAATTATCACTCATCAGAAACCTATAAGGCCTGACTAGTAGAAAAACGTTACAAGCAGTGACCTAACGTCGACTACGATGAAACTTTTTCGCTAGTAGCAATGCATAAGTCTAGTAGGATTTTGCTTTCTATAGCTGCTTATCATGATTTCGAGATTTGGCAAATGGATGTCAAAACGTCTTTTCTAAATGGATTTCTTGATGAAGAAATCTACATAGAACAGCTGGAGGGTTTTGCATCCAGTGAAAACTCGGTTATGGTATGTAAGCTTAAGAAGTCCATTTATGGACTTAAACAAGCTTCACGAAGTTGGAATCTTCGATTCGATGAGATTATTAGATTGTCTAATTTTCTTAAGAATTCAGAAGAATCATGTGTGTATCAGAATGCTAGTGGGAGCATAGTGGTATTTTTAGTCCTATATGTTGATGACATCCTAATCATTGGGAATGATATATGGATGATGCAAGGCATCAAAGCTTACCTCTGTAAGAATTTCTCCATGAAGGACCTGGGAGAAGTTTCCTATGTTTTAGGCATAAAACTCTATAGAGATAGAGAAAGGAAGGTGATTGGGTTATCCCAATCAACGTACATATATAAGATCTTGGAACGGTATAATTTTGGTAACTGTAAGACAACAAATATACCGTTCAGACATAGGATTCATCTTTCAAAGAAGATGTGTCTGCAAACAGAAGATGAGAATGTTAGAATATCTAACCAACCTTATACTTCGTGTTTGGGTAGCATAACGTATGCCATGTTATGTACTAGGCCTAAAATCAGTTTCGCTGTTAGCGTAACCAGTAGATATCACTCCAATCCAAGCAATGACATATCTTGAAGTATCTTAAAGATATTAAGGA
Source organism: Zanthoxylum bungeanum (assembly GCA_019454045.1). NCBI lineage: Eukaryota > Viridiplantae > Streptophyta > Magnoliopsida > Sapindales > Rutaceae > Zanthoxylum > Zanthoxylum bungeanum. The sequence continues at coordinate 140,780 of SKCR01003485.1, forward strand.
TAAGTTGATTATATATGGAGGAAATGAACTGCAAGTTAGTGGGTATGTGGATTCCGACTTCCAATCGGATCCCGATGATAGAAAGTCTACATCTGGATTCGTCTTTACCCTTAACGGAGGTGCAGTTTGCCGGAAGAGTTCCAATTAGGGGTCAACAGTTGATTCCACCACAGAGACTGAATACATTGTAGCTTCTGAAGCTGCAAAGGAAGTTGTATGGATTAAGAACTTTATCATAAAATTGGGAGTAGTCCAAAGTATCGAGAATGTGATTCTGTTATACTATGATATTATTGGAGCCATTGCGCGAGCAAAGGAACCGAGGGCGCATCAGAACTTGAAGCATGTGGAATGCAAGTATCACATCATTCGAGAGATTGTGTCATGAGGGAACATTGTCGTGTGCAAGGTACCAAATGAAGATAATGTAGCATACCCGCTTATGAAAGCCATACCTCCAACTTTATTTGATAAACACGTGGAATCGATGGGTATTAGATTCAATCGATATTGGCATTGGAGCAAGTAGGATATTTTGTTAGGGTTGGTGCTCAGAGAGCCAATTCCCTGTTGTATTTCCTTGTAAATGCTTTTGTAAACATTTTATTATGAATAAAATAAATAGTTTCTATAATATAATATATCTTTTTACATGGTAAAGACGTAATCGACCTTAGAATGATTAGTTATGATACAGTTGCAAAAGCGTCTACTGAAATTAAGTTGTATCATGACGTTGTCATTCTTAGATTTTTCCTGGTCAAGGTTTACACTATTTGGTCAGTAAAGTAAACCCGTTGAGACCGATACATGTCGTATACTGGAATATTGGATTCCAATGGTTTCTCAATAAACCATCAGTCTTGGAGACTCGTATAAACGTGTAGGTTTTTATAACGAATAAACACTGAACGAATCACCGAATATTCTTAATGGATGGTACACCAATGTCAATAAGAATATTCTCGGGTTGAGTAGCAAAAGTGATTCTTCGACTTGGGATACCATTGTAGGCACATGAGACATCTTCCACACTTAGATAGTAGTCACGTCATCGACCTATTAAGGTCAGACCTCCTCCTCTTCGTTGGGTGTGGACAGATCCTCAGGGTGTCCTGTGTGTGTCAAGATAGGATCTGTCAGTTATGTATACAGAGCATAGGTAGTCCATGTATGATTAGCAATCAGATAAAAACCATGGACCCGTGGTATGTTGGAGTTTTAAATCAAGTCCCAAGATCAACAAATCAAGCATAAAAACCGCATATGAACACATCAAAGGAGGTGCGGAATATACTCACATTGAATTCGGTTTTGATGAAATGAAGAACAAGATGCGTTTTTGCTTCCTCCAAGCTCACGGCAACAGCTCTCCAAGGCAGTGGGGTGCACGGTTTGGACTGGTTTGGTTCCTCCAAGAATCGCCCATGCATGAACTCCATTAAAGCTCAAAGCTTCAAGCTCCAAAAATAAATCCAAGCTCATGGAGACACTTCCCTATCACCTATGTATCACTCAAGGTGTGCTAGCACTTGTTCATCTTCAATTTTGCTTCTCAAAAATTCGGTGAAACCAGAAACAATTTTAAGCAAAATCGGCAGTGAAGCCGTGAAGGAGAAGAGAGAAAAAGGGAGGGAGAAGAGAAGACCGAAAGTTGTCTTGCATGTAAGAGAGAGAATGATAAGTTTATATATTTAATTTATTTTCCAAAAACAAAATAAATATATATAAATCATTATCATATATATCAAAAGTAAAAAGCAAAAGTCTATTAATGCTTTTCTACTTTTCACACATCATTTCTACTTATTACTTTAAGTCATATCACATCACTTTAATAAAGTGACATGTTGTCAAGTCACATCACTCAAAGTGACAATTGATTTGACGCATGATGTGACAAACGATTTGACGCTTGATGCGACTCGCGTGCCCCGCTCGAATTCGAAATGCGAATGCGCTCACAATCACTCTCAGGCTCGAGTTCGCTAATTCCAAATTACGAATTTCCCGTCGCGTCGTAATTAAATGGTTACGCCTAGCGAAATCACTATTCACGTCGCTAACGAATTAATTCTAAATTAATTCGTTCGCCCGAATTAAAATCTAATTTTAATTCCGCGTCAAAATCCAATTTCTAATAATATATCAAATATATTATTTTATCGATTAATTCCAAATTAATCGTTCTCTCTCTTTAATTAATATTTTATCCCAGATAAAATATTTCCGCAAATAATCCTAGATTATTTTCTCTCTCATCGAATTAATCCCAGATTAATTCTATCTCTCTCTTCTAATTAATCCCAGATTAATCAAAGTGCGAGTAATACATCATCGGTGAATCTTCAGGAAGCGACCCATGAGATCTCCGGATATGTTGGCAGTAAATACGATCGTCGGACTGTCCGAACATGTAAGTACCTCGTACTACGTTTATATCGATTTACAAGACAAGGTTGGCTTCTAGCAAAGCGCCATGCCTACCCAATTCTCCAGAAATATTCTTACAGGAATATATAGATCTGTATCAAGCGTAGTATACCGTAGTATTGTGTATATTGGCCCAGTATCGGATAATCACGTGCTAGGGCTGGGGCTGGATAAGTGTCTACCCCGTCCGAAGCACATATCGGATGTCTGGTAACATAGTCTCTATAATCGGATATACATGACCTGGTCACAATATCCCGATTGGTTGCGCAACACTCAAGAGCACTAGTACCGTATCCTGCGTGACATCAACTCCAATATGACTGAAGTGACACTTCCGTCTTGACATCACACCCAATACTCTACGACTCTCTGATAAACCCAGAAGTGGTGTACTCAGAACCTGTAAAAGTCCCACCACCAAAACCAAAGTTTATCGATTATCGTCAGTATTAGCGATGCAAGTCTCAGGTTGAGACTATACACACCTACCTTGATTTCGGCCTCCCATAGACACATAGTCATAATACCAATGGGATTCCGAGGGGTCTATCCAGAGCGAAGCTGTTTCCCGTACCATCGGTGAAACACGACCTCCTATCGCACTTGCATAAGTATCTAATACTTATATATATGAGAACTATGCCGTTGTGCCGTCACAACACGCACAAGTGCAATACTAGCCTATTCCGCATTATCGATGTCCTGTCTCGATAATACTACGGCTAGGGATATTTAATGATTAATCCTTCGTGGACTGATACTGTCTCATATCATCTCAATCCAGGAACTAATCATAGGGACCTCTCTTCATTTATATATCTATGGTGATCTAATCACAAATGATGAGAGTGCAATTTCCTTATTACATAGTTAATTTGCTACAACAACACAATGATCTGTGCAAATAGTGACGCTATGGGTCATTTTGTCCAACAATCTCCCACTTGGCACGTAGCGAGTCACTCAAGTGTCCTACACCTGAACTATATACGGTTCGCTCAAATTGCTGAGGAAAGGTTTTCGTCAGCGGATTTGCTTAATTATCGTCTGACGCGATTTACACGATCATCACATCGCCACGATGTATGATCTGAACGAATCAGATATATAGAAGTATATATCTGGATCGTCGATGAGACCTTTAATTCCTTAGCCTATGCTGACGCCTAGCTCAGCTGCTAACAGAACTTTATCTAATCTTATTAGATTTATTATCGATCCAAATGGCTTCTATTGCTGCCTCAGCTGCAGCAATAATCCGCATTTGTTGTTTATTCGGCAACAGTTATCTTGCTATGAAGATTTCCAGCTCACTGTCCCTGTTATTCAAACTTTATAGTACCGCAGTATTTTAATTGTTTGGAAACTTGCAGTAGTGATCCCAGTCACTACAAGTTCTCATTCTCCATAGTTTAAGATAGCATCTTTAGTTCTCTGAGATACTAACAGATGTTCTCAACTTCAATCCAGTGACTATCACTTGGATTGACCCGATTGTGACTCCATATGCTCGAAGCGTATGAGACACCAATACAAGTACATTTTAAATGTACAATTTCCAGAGAGTGTTAACTACTCGAAATCTATCACAGTAGATCTTTATTCCTTGAATAAAGGTTGTTACTCCCAGAATTCTACGGAGAATTTCTATTAAAGAATATCTATGAAAGCCAAGCTTTCACCAATTGCTTTATGGGAATTTCACTGTCAGTGCGCTCTCCCACTAACCTCCTTATATACACAAGAATTATTTCGTTTTGAGTCATATCATAAATCATTATGATTATTTCAAAACGTCAGTTCTAAGAACCTTATGCTTGCTTTAATCCAAACATGGATCGAATAATCCGCAAACCTTGTTTGTCGGTTATACAAAATCGTCAGAATGTTATAAACATTCTCCAAAAGGTTTCCTTTTCAGGAAAGCGATTTTGATTTGCATTTTTATGAGGTTAGATCAGAAACCCATACCCTAGGTTGTTTTCTGACTCCATCCGATCTACCCTGTTCTTGTGTATTCGAAGATTAATGGTATAGATTCATCATAGATGAACTATTTGTGTTCCATTACGGACTTCGTGCCTTGAACAGTATTACTCCGATTTTCATCGAGTATCACTATCCTCCCACTGACCACTGCATATCGGTATTTCTCTCAGGAAAACCGCATGGTGAGCAACAATCATATTGTTCTCATGTGGGATTTATAAGTACTATACTTAAGGTTTCCCTTCAGCTAACCTATATTGGCATTTATCCAATTTGGGTCCTTAGTTTGGTATCATCCAAACGCTATGCCTGGCATACCCAATTATCAGGAATGAGAAACCTCGTTTCTTCCCTGTTCATATCCTATATGATATCTGTCAAACAGATTTATATGGAACCTTATTCTAAATAATTTTAGCACTGTAAATACATATCCGGTTGAAGGAGATAGTAGCTCTGAGCGACTTGTGATAAACCTTATCATGTCATCATATGAAAGAATACCGTACTCTTTCATTTACGTATGAAACTTACTGCTTAAGTATTTTCCATTACGGTTTTACCGTGTCGGCATAACACTATAGCCGATCTGTTTTTCTACTTCGTGTCGAAACTCTAAAGTTTCCGATCTGTGTTCTTCAAAAGAAACACATAACCACAACGTGATGTCACATCCGTTAAGATCACAAAATGTTCATGTTCACATCTAGCCTAGCTAGATATGGGCCCACTTACTTCACCATGAATAGGGCTAACAGATCGGTGGCCCTTTTACTATTACCAAGTAAATAGTATTTTAGGTATTTAACCTAATAAACTAGATTCGTAGACCTTATTTGAATAGTCAAATCAGTCCTAGTACCCACTCTTAAAAAGTGTGGATATACGAGTCTTCTATAATTGTGTCCTAGACAACAATGCCACAAATAAGTCTCTATTGATCAAATCAATTTGAACTATTTATTTGTCAATTTATATGTTTGAGATTTTATTATATTCAAAATATAAATTCTGTTATTTACATCCAATGTAATTATCTCAGTATCATCTTTATATAATGAAACACTTTAGTGTTCTAGAATATAAAGGTTTTATCCGTATCAGATTAAACCCTGATATAGAGATAATGTCTCTAGTTAAACTAGTTACATTATAACATTTCCTAATTTAAGTACATACCCAAAGGGTAGTTCCTAAACTTAGGTATCTACGGTCGAAACAGCGACTTTCGTCCCGTTTCCAATTCGCAGAGAAATCTCGGCTTGAAGCCAGTATCCAGCTCACAGCGGATTCTGAACGTCAATACATATGTGTATTATGTACCACACTAAGTATTTAAAATTCAATTTTAATACTAGTTGTGAACATAACTTTGACAAATATTTTTAAAGTTAGAGCCTCGCCCTATCTTTAATTCCTTCGTGTCTTCCATATCCAAATGGTAGTCACTTTGAGATATGTCAATTATCCTTTTCAATATTTCACAAACCTTTGGCCAAGCCTTGGGTTTCGGAATATCGAAACGATGTGCACCTTGTGCTACATGCCCATTTGCAAACTTTGACTTTTCTCCACTAGAATAGTCAATTAATTCTCCAAGAATTATTAATTGCAATTTTAATACTTCTTAAATCTAAAATTAGATTTATGAGAAGTTATTAAATTAAGCATTAAAGTCATCATCACATAAATCTTCCAAAGATTTTATGCTCTACTTATTTTGCTTAATTTTGGGCGTAAGGTATAATAAGTTATTTTATCAAATAAAGTAACCTATTATTTATTCCCAATTTGAAAATTAAATCATTTAAAATATTTTAATCCCAGATTATATTTTAAATATCCAACTTTTCAATTTTATCTTGATTACAACAGTCCAACTATTTAATCAACGATTAGTGGTACTATATATATTATAATGATTATAATAGTCCAACTATATAATCAAATATAATCCAAATTAATTAACCTCAATTACATTGATTACTATAATCCAATTATAAAATCAACTGTAAACTGAAATTAATTAATTCAAATATATTGATTAATATAATCCAATTATATATAATCAAGTATAATACAGTCCAACTGTTTATTAAAACAACAATTTAAATATTAGTCTAACTAACATTTAATATAACGACGAAATAATTTAAATGAGCGTGTTTAGCGAGTAATCGAACGAATGTTGCAAATTCAATACTTGCCTCCCACTATTTTTCGTCGAGCCTCTAACCCTCTGTGGAGTACTCGGGAAACTGTGTTTCCTAGTGGGCTAGGATCCCGTTAAATAACACACAACCCTGACTTTGGCCAATAAAAAGTTGTATGCTATTTAACTAGGTAGATCTCACAGATCAATTGGATCTCATCCCATTCCTAGATCCGGTTAGGTGGACTTCCAAGTCCGAAACATATATAATGTCAATGTAACCATTACATTTTCCTAACCCTATCCTCCGAATCATCTAGGCCTTGGCTTTGGCCAAAAAACAAACCTAATGATTCCAGTTAAGCATGACCCATTGACGAGGAAAGTTTCGTAATCAATGTCATTGGACAAAAAGTGATCTGACTTTGGTCAATAAAAATCACGATTTGGACAAGACACCGATATGCAACAAAACTCTCATGATTCAAGTACATCCTTGATTGACAAAGGTCTTGACTTTGGTCAAAAACAAACCAATGCCAACTTCGGATCTTGAACAAGAATCATTCAATGGAAGGATATTTGCTTAATATAAAACGAGGGTTTTTCGCGTGCAAATTGGCTACCAATTTAATTATCTTTGTTAAGGTCTCATCATCATACACCCTTAACATGCATTCTAAATACATAATAAAGCGAGTATGAAATAAAATAATAATGATATGCGGATGGATACTTAACACATTGATCCTAGATCAAATCTCTCATTTTCTCTCTCCCGCTAGCACTTGTATTACTTCTACCCGTTACACTACACTTCTAAAGAACCTCTTTTACATGGAGGGGAATAGGTGAGAAGAGAATACAAAGAAATAGGAGATAAGGCTGGACACGCAGGTCCAATTTAATAAATCAAATTTATTACAATTTCCAAAATCGCCCCACCCGGCTAATATCCATCCGATATGCATTATTCAAACATCACAACCATGTATTCATACAAGCATGTTATCAATCAATCAATCAAATTAATTAATCTTGATTATTAGTGATCATCCAATGTTCAAACAAAGATTTGATTTTGTTCGAGTCAAACTCGTATTGCGAACACGTACTCAAAGTACAATTCCTACGAATTAAATTAAATTACATAATTAAATCCAATTTAATACGCATTTAATACTAATGTATTAAAAGGAAAAAATGTTCTAAATCAAAATTCAATCCAATTGAACTTCAAAACAACATTAACCAATTGTTTTAAGTCATCCAATGATCAAACAAAACAAAATTACCAAGACATTAGGGTAATGCAATTTTCGGCCATGCCTCCAATTTGGGGAAAATTGAATCCAATCCAATTTCACGAAATTGATCACACACAATCTCAATTAAACATGTTCTAAGCATACTTAAACATCCAATTCAATTAAAACATGCTCAAACCATTTTACCCAATTTCAAGTTTCATGCTCAACCTAAAGAATTGGGGAAAATTGATCTAATCCAATTTTCTTGAAATTGATCATGCATAACTTCAATTCAACCTCATTCAAGCATACTTCATCAAACAATTCAACCAAATCATGCCTAATCGAGTTTACCCAAATTAAAGTTTTGACAAAATAAGCAAATTGGGGAAAATCAATCCAATCAATTTTTTTTTTATCAAATTGATTACATACAACTCAAATTCAATCATATATAATCATTCTCAAACAATCAATTAGACAGAATCAAGCTAAAATCAAAAAGCCCCAAATTTGCTCAAAAACCCTAATTCGGTTTTCATGCAACAATAGCTCTGATACCATTGTTGGAGTTTTAAATCAAGTCCCAAGATCAACAAATCAAGCATAAAAACCGCATATGAACACATCAAAGGAGGTGCGGAATATACTCACATTGAATTCGGTTTTGATGAAATGAAGAACAAGATGCGTTTTTGCTTCCTCCAAGCTCACGGCAACAGCTCTCCAAGGCAGTGGGGTGCACGGTTTGGACTGGTTTGGTTCCTCCAAGAATCGCCCATGCATGAACTCCATTAAAGCTCAAAGCTTCAAGCTCCAAAAATAAATCCAAGCTCATGGAGACACTTCCCTATCACCTATGTATCACTCAAGGTGTGCTAGCACTTGTTCATCTTCAATTTTGCTTCTCAAAAATTCGGTGAAACCAGAAACAATTTAAGCAAAATCGGCAGTGAAGCCGTGAAGGAGAAGAGAGAAAAAGGGAGGGAGAAGAGAAGACCGAAAGTTGTCTTGCATGTAAGAGAGAGAATGATAAGTTTATATATTTAATTATTTTCCAAAAACAAAATAAATATATATAAATCATTATCATATATATCAAAAGTAAAAGCAAAAGTCTATTAATGCTTTTCTACTTTTCACACATCATTTCTAATTATTACTTTAAGTCATATCACATCACTTTAATAAAGTGACATGTTGTCAAGTCACATCACTCAAAGTGACAATTGATTTGACGCATGATGTGACAAACGATTTGACGCTTGATGCGACTCGCGTGCCGCGCTCGAATTCGAAATGCGAATGCGCTCGCAATCACTCTCGGGCTCGGGTTCGCTAATTCCAAATTAACGAATTTCCCGTCGCGTCGTAATTAAATGGTTACGCCTAGCGAAATCACTATTCACGTCGCTAACGAATTAATTCTAAAATAATTCGTTCGCCCGAATTAAAATCTAATTTTAATTCGCGTCAAAATCCAATTTCTAATAATATATCAAATATTTATTTTATCGATTAATTCCAAATTAATCGTTCTCTCTCTTTAATTAATATTTTATCCCAGATAAAATATTTCCGCAAATAATCCTAGATTAATTTTCTCTCTCATCGAATTAATCCCAGATTAATTCTATCTCTCTCTTCTAATTAATCCCAGATTAATCAAAGTGCGAGTAATACATCATCGGTGAATCTTCAGGAAGCGACCCATGAGATCTCCGGATATGTTGGCAGTAAATACGATCGTCAGACTGTCCGAACACGTAAGTACCTCGTACTACATTTATATCGATTTACAAGACAAGGTTGGCTTCTAGCAAAGCGCCATGCCTACCCAATTCTCCAGAAATATTCTTACAGGAATATATAGATCTGTATCAAGCGTAGTATACCGTAGTATTGTGTATATTGGCCCAGTATCGGATAATCACGTGCTAGGGCTGGATAAGTGTCTACCCCGTCCGAAGCACATATCGGATGTCTGGTAACATAGTCTCTATAATCGGATATACATGACCTGGTCACAATATCCCGATTGGTTGCGCACTAGTACCGTATCCTGCGTGACATCAACTCCAATATGACTGAAGTGACACTTCCGTCTTGACATCACACCCAATACTCTACGACTCTCTGATAAACCCGAAGTGGTGTACTCAGAACCTGTAAAAGTCCCCTACCACCAAAACCAAAGTTTATCGATTATCGTCAGTATTAGCGATGCAAGTCTCAGGTTAAGACTATACACACCTACCTTGATTTCGGCCTCCCATAGACACATAGTCATAATACCAATGGGATTCCGAGGGGTCTATCCAGAGCGAAGCTGTTTCCCGTACCATCGGTGAAACACGACCTCCTATCGCACTTGCATAAGTATCTAATACTTATATATATGAGAACTCTGCCGTTGTGCCCTCACAACACGCACAAGTGCAATACTAGCCTATTCCGCATTATCGATGTCCTGTCTCGATAATACTACAGCTAGGGATATTTAATGATTAATCCTTCGTGGACTGATACTGTCTCATATCATCTCAATCCAGGAACTAATCATAGGGACCTCTCTTCATTTATATATCTATGGTGATCTAATCACAAATGATGAGAGTGCAATTTCCTTATTACATAGTTAATTTGCTACAACAACACAATGATCTGTGCAAATAGTGACGCTATGGGTCATTTTGTCCAACATGGTACACTTTACATATGAGTTCTAAGTATTCTTTTAGAGATTGCTAATGGACACGTCGACGGGATTGTCCCTATAGAGATTTGACGTTTACATCTATATCTCTGGGATATATCCGGATACTTTAAACATATGCCATTATCTCAACATGTATGATTCAGCAAGTTTATCTATGGTCGTCATAATTTATGGGTGAGTGAATTATGGACATAAAATTGAATTTCGTGACGGATATGCCTGAATCTAGAGCGTCTCACCTATGAAATATACTCGTAGAGCACTAGGGCACCTTTTATGGATAATACTGATTATTTATAAGTCGTTTAACGGTTAAACGAAAAATATATACAAAGAGACCTAATGGACATTTCCTAATTAATGTGTATTTGTATTTAATGAATAATTTACAAAGAGAAATGTTGAAGAACAATAAGAAAAAGCTTGAAAATACATGGATTTTGTAAGTTTTTTCTTAAAATTTTCAACTAAGAAATTGTTTCTATCATGCTTAGCTTCAACATGTGTTGCTAGGATGTTGTCTCTACTCTTTTAGTTTGTAATTAGTTAGTTTGAAACTTGTTTGAATGATGCTTGTATGTATGATTTATAAAGTAAGCTTGAAATGGTTTCAAAAGCTCACTTTGGATTATATGATAATCATGTTTCCATTCTAGAGTTGCTAAGTCACTCATTGATGACCTAGAATTATTCTTGAGTTGTTTCATGGTAGTGATACTTGTTTTGTGTAGTAAAGATTGAATTCAAGTGTTGGATTTAATTAATTTGGTGTAATTTGTCAATTTGAAGAAATTATAAAATTAGGGTTCTTAACCCTTTCCAAATTTGGGGATTTTTCATATATGTGTTGTATTATGGTGTGTATATGATGCATATTAATTTTTGGGTTGATTGGATTTGATCTTGACATGTTTTTAACAAAAATGGACCAAATTACAAAAACTGAAAAATTATGGGCTGTTCGGCAATTTCAAATAATTTGGAGGTATTATTGCAATTTATTTTTGATGTGTTAGACATGTTGGAAATTATTTTAGAATTGATTTAGAATCATCCAAAATTGTGTTTGACAATTTGAGGACTAAAATGAACAAAATATAAAATTTAGGGGTCAAAAGGTAATTTTCGAGAAATACGATTTCTTGAGTTAAATTTCAGTTTTTAAGTATTTTTTAATTAAATAAAAAAATTTATTTAATTGATCCAAGAAAAATTATTGAAATCAGATTTTTTTGATTTTCAGCATTCCACTGCGTTACTAGATATTCCCTTTTAAAACCCCTACATAAGGTCACTATGCAACTTCATAAGTCAATACTTCATAAGTTACAACTAATTCCACTAATACAGTAGAATCAACCGTGACACTCCCACTGCATCTTTTCTGACTTAATATGACGTAAACTATCTAACGTCAAAATTAGACTCAAAACTAATCTGACCCTAGTGGTTGCAGATTATATTGTCCATGAATAAGAAATTCGTTCTTAATATCTCAAAGATAAAAAAAAACATATTTCAAGACTCATCCTATGGTCTACAGGGTATCAAAATAACTCGTAATAATTATTATTAAATCAATATATATAATCGCACATAATATAGTATTTATTATGCCATCATCCTATAATGCATAAGATTGACTAGACATTTTAATAAATATCTCTTTCGACAAAGGAATCATCATTTACGAAAGATAAATACTATATACAAAAACACTAACTGTCAAACAGTTATACTAACTGTCACACAGATAATTTTGTTGTGTCCTTTATTAGATCATATCTAATGCACAACTAATGAGAGTATCTCACAAGTCTTTTTTTTATATCATAAATAAAATTTTATATCTAATATAAAAAAAATTTAGGGTTGGAGCTCAGAGTGCCAATCCGAATCATATTTATGTCCGATTCATAAATATGAACAATTCTATTTTTCATAATATTAATAATTTAATGGTAGCACCATTGTCTTTTATACACTTATTCGATCTAATTACGATTGAATATTCAATTACGATTAGATCGAAACTAAATCTGGTTTAGTGATACGTGTATATTAGACAAATGCCTTAGGATTTACAATGTAGTGCGCAGTTACAACATAGTTTGTAATTGACATTGGGAAGCGCACTATAAGATGTATATCCTTAAATAAAGTTCCTGGTCAAGATTTACTAATATGGATAGGTTAGTAAAATCCGCTGAGACCAGTACATATCGTATATCATAACTTGGTCCGATGGTTTATCCCAATGAACCATGAGTCTCGGGAGATTCGTATCGACATGTAGGTGTTTATTTGATAAACACTGAACGACTCACTGAAGATTTCCTAATAGATGGTACACCAACGTCAATAGGAATCTTCTCGAGTTGAGCGAGCATAGTGGTCCTTCGAATTGAGATACCACAGTGGAATATATAAGTTATCCTCCACACTTTGATGGAAGTCACGTCACCGATCTATTTAGATCAGACCTCCGCATGTTCGTTGGGTGTGGACTGATGCTCATGATATCCAGTGCGTATCAATGTAGGATCCGTCAGTCCTGTGTACAGGGCATAAGTATCCTCACGTGTTTGTGATCTAGTAAATCCATGGTCATGGTATAACTTCAGAAATTAGTTTCGAGTGTTATTTAGAGATCATAAATTGAAAGTCGACTATATTATACCGAAAGGGTTTGACGTTTTTATCTATATCCTAGGTATAATATGGATAGCCCGTGATAGAGGGATTATACGTATGCAATGACCTCGGCTTGCATACTTTAGTGAGATTATCTGTGGTCGTCATAATTAATGAGTGGGTGAATTATGGACACGAAATTGGATTTCGTGACGGATAAACCTAAACTTAGAGAGTCTCACAATATAAAGTGTACTCGTAGAGCACTTGGGCAACGCGATGAATAATACAGATTATTCATTATACTTCATCGGATTAAATGAGTTAATTCGAATCGTTTAATTGGTTAAACGATAACACATGCATATGGGCAATTTTAGTCAATCGTAATTACTATGTATTTGTATTTGATACATAATATGATTAGATACACATTAATTATTTGTCAAATGAGATTTTGACACATGCCATAAATAAATATATTTATTATTTAATGTAAATAAAAATACATATATAATAATAATTATATTAATTGATTATTTTTATATTTAATTGTTAAATATTTGAAAATTTAATTAATTAAACTTTTTCCATAAATGTTATGAAATTTGTTTGATTATTATTGGAACATATGACATGATTTAATTATACTTTATGTGAGCTAATTTGATTGGTTATCATAAAGTTAATTATAATTTGATTTGATTAAATTGCCAAAATGACAATTTTGCCCCTAAATGTCGGTCAACATCATTTAAATTAGAAAATTTGTTTTCTTCATTCCATTATCCATCACCATAGCTGAACCTTAAAAAGAAAAATGGGTCAAAATTTGTTTGATAAATCCATGGAAAATGTGAAGAAAAATCAAGAAAATGCTTAAGGAAATTTGGAGTATTAAAGGTAATCTTCAAAACCATATAAGCTTGAAATTAGTTTCTTATTTCTTGATTTCTTAGAATGGTTCTAGGGTTTCTTTGCTTGTAAAATTTGGGGTTTTTGGTTGTGGTGGATGGAATTGGAAGTAATGAAACATGTGTGAAGTAGTTTTGGATGGAATTAGTGTAATTAGTGTCCAATTTGTTCATTTGATGACATGTTGCCATTCTAGAGTGTTATGAACACTCTTCTAACACCTAAAATTTTTCTTGGGTGCTTCATGTGTGGTGACTTTGATTGGTGTTGTGGATTAAATGGATTAATCTCGAAAATTGGATTTAAAGCATGAAATTTGGTAATTTCGGTTTCTGGATCAGTTCTGGAAAAATTGGAAATTTTTGATGAATTTGATGTCATATGAATGTATTGGATGTGTTTTGGGAGTTGGAACAATTGCCGGAAAGTGTTTCGGAGTTGAAATAAGTGAAAATGGCGAAAAACGGCGTTACCGGGTGACTTTTGAGCCAACCGGGTGACGGCTGTCCAAACTGTGAATTTGTCACTGTTTGGGCTGTCCATGAACTGCCCTAACACTATTGGGGCAGACCTGGGCAGTCCCCATAAGTGTTGGGTGGTCGGTTTGGTCAAAAACGTGTTTTGCGTCATTTTGCGGAAAAACTTTTTTCGTAAAAGTTTCGTGAAGTTTCATATATATTTATGTCATTATTTGATATCGAATAAATAGGTTTAGGTTAAATATGAATAAATTATTCATATTAGATATTGAATAATTTGTTCGGTAATTTAAAAAGGTTTTAAAATTATGATTTCGCTCAAACCGCGCTTCCGCTGCGCCCTTTGCCCAAAACCCCCACAAAAATTATATCAGAGCATGTCTGATGCTTCATCTATTACATTAGTCATGCTTGATATATGATATATTATCCAATTTTAATATTTTCACATGTATAGAATCTATATATGTTTCATGAGTTTTCGGTTCTACACTAACAGAAATGTAACGGAATTTTAATGGTTAAATTGAGTTATGTTTTCTATAGGTAGAATTGAATTATTTAGAAAATGATTTAGATTAAAATTCTACATTTGATGTAGAGTATAGCTTCCTGAGGAAAATCCCCGCTTAGAAATTAGGTTGTAAAGTGACGTGTATTGGATACATCTTTCTTGGTCCGTCTTGTCAGTACGGATGGGTATCTTTCTATAACTGCATTTGAGATCGTGCCAAAGCTGTGAGGGTGTAGGTCATGGGATTTTATCCATGCCGGTTGTATATTGATACTAGACAAATTCAAGTGAAACTGCAAATCCTGAACGTACCAAAGCTGTCAGGACTACATCGGTTGCTTGAGTTTGTCATTGACAATTGAAGCCTTGATATGCCTCCTTGTGAACGTGCCAAAGCTGTCATATCGAGAAACGGTCAGGACCAAAATCAGGAGTCACTGGTGAGTGATTGACAATGAGTTGTCTACCTAATGAATATACGTAGGCAAGATTGTGTCAAAGCTGTGAGTCGAAATATATTCACGGGATCCTACTCTCACTACGGAATTCGATTTAATTATCGAATTCCCATTGTCCGTTGGGGATTACGGTATTACCTAAAGTAGTGAGAGACACTGCTGGGTTAAAAATCCATAACTAAGGCAGTGCGTAATTTTATGGAAAATTCTGCTTCGTTTTTCCTTTTATTCTATATTGTTTATAGAATTATGCTTCTAATCCACTACATGCTTATTACTTGAATAGGTTTTCTGACTTTACTTATGGTTGCGTAATTCTAGAATAGGTTCTAGAAAGACAGTAGACTTAGATATTGTTAGATTAGTTCAAACCATCGGGAACTGTTGTTCCATTTTTTTGAAAAATCAAGATGGTTAGTGACTTAGTTACTAAGTCACGATTAGTAATCTAAATAGTTATCTATTTTGGATATAGTTATCTAGTAAGAATAGTTTCTTATGCAGTAAGAATTTACTTGAATTAGTTCATGTCTCAAGATTCTTGACTGGCATTAAGAAAACCCCTTTAGTATTTTTTTATCTTATAATGACGTTTCTTGGCTTTAGTGACTTTTAGAAGTCATGTGTCTGACACAGTTTGCTAATCAATCATTTGCAATAGTTGTGAATAATTGAACGTAAATTATAAAGCTTAAAGAAAGGAGATGTGTATAGTTGTGTCTAAAGAATATTGATTCTCACAATACGACAATTATAGGTATTGGATACTAGATCTTTCGTCTAGTTAATTAAAATAATGTTTAATAATTGTTTTGATATTTGATATAAGAACTTGTGACTATTGGATAGTTACTTGTTCTGTATAAACAGTTGTTACATATTTTAATATGACTGGTAGTGTCATTAATGAAAAAGATAAACATTAAGAAAATATTCGGTTAACTAAATAACTTAGAACTGTGCTTTATGAGCTTTTATCACACAAGCATTAAATGTTTCTTCCGTATGGTAAAAGATGGTCTGATACGAGATCACACCATATATCCTTATCCATTTAATGAATAATGTATTCAGGATGTGATTAAATCTCATTTAATCAATGATCGTCATTGGACCACAAGATTTATTAGACTAATACATTAGATGTATGTAGTTTAATGAATTAGAAATTGCCTTAGATAGTTTTTTTTACTTCGTAACTTAGTTAATGATTTGTCATGATTGAGTTGTGTGTTTCTAAAAGTATATATATTGAACGTCTTGAATGGTTCGAGAACTTTTAATATATTTCTAATGAAACGCGAATAGAATATTTTGACTGGTTCAAAGATATTCTATTTGAAGTGTTGAAAACTATCTTTAAAATTCATCCTAAGTCTTTGAATTGTTCAAGGATGTTTGATATGATAAAACATATGAATTTAAGGCAATTAGTTCTAAAGTTATTTAATGAATGTGATTCTTACTCAATATTAAACTTCAACGATTCCATCTTGATGAAATTGGTCAGTGGGAGTAATTGAATATTATATGATTTGATTCGTTGATATTGAGTGTTACCGAATTAGTTTTCAATACTCTTGGGGTTATGCTCCAGTAATACTAATTCATCTCTTTAATTAAGGTTCCATTGGGTCCTACAGTTACATATATGATATGTATAGTAGAAAATTCGAATCTTGTAAAGTTTGAGATTTGAAACTTTCTTTTGTATAATTGAAAGTACTTGCGCCTTGGAGATACAAGTAAAGTTTATCATATATTTTATTTAATAGGATATTGTATTTTATTTGATAGAGTATCTTTTCTACGATCCCGAGTAATAAAATTGTTTTATTACTTGGTGTGTAACATCAGATGTTAATGATTGTAGAAAAGACTTGACTTATTGAAGTCAAATGTGAGAGTGATAAACTAAAATGGAACTACATAATTAATAAGATGAAATGACCCTAAGTTATCTTCCGTATAAGTCCAATAGGATGTCTGAATCATTTACAAAGTATTTGATACTTAATGATTCTGTTATTTTTTTATTGAAGAAAATTATCATTTAACTTATAGTGGGAGCGATATTTGATATCAATTTCGGAAATCATCATTGAACCATAGATCTAAGATTGTTCATAGCTTACTACATTCAAGTTTTGAACTTGATTAAGCTTCCGTTATGAATAGTTCATAATATGTGCATATTATTTGTGCAGCAAAAGCAAAGTGAGCTTGATAAAGGTTTGAACTTTATAGTATGACAATGAGAAAGGTTATCCTCAGTAGTCTATTGTAGATTCTGAGAAAACTTGTCTCAAGTCGTACTATTGAACCGTTAAAGATTTTTTGGTTAATGTTGATATTAAACTATGTATTTTGGCTAAAGAATGCAAAGTGACGTTCCTGAATGTTTTCTTCGAATGAGAAATCCATTGAGGTTTCTTTGTTTGAAGAGTTCATTCTAGAATGGCCATAGAGTATGTATTCTGCAAAGATCACAGTTTGATATACTAGCTTATAGAGTCTATTGTAGACTCAGATAAGTTTTCCAAAAATCTGTGCTCTCTAATTTTGATACAGTCAGATTGTCTGATTTTATCAAAACATAGAGAATCCATTTATGATATTAGGGTCAGTAGGAGTGTACAAATTTCTTTCTAGTGTTATATATCCTAAGTCTTCTTTTCTCCGTGAAAGCAGTGAGAGTAGTCTATGAAATATTTGATATAAAGTTTTATATATGATATAAAACTCAGAGACTTATGAGATACTCCTATTAGTCGCGTATTAAATATGATCTAATAAAGGACATAATAAGACTATATGTATGACAGTTAGTATAACTGTTTGACAGTTAACGTGTCTTTTATATATATAGTATTCATCTTTCGTAGATGATGATTCCTTTGTCGAAAGAGAGATTGATTAGAATGTCTGGTCAATCTTATGCATCATAGGATGATGGGGGTAATGAATGCTATATTATGTGCGATTAAAGATATCAATTTAATCGTAATTGTTACGAGTTATTTTGATATGTTGCAGACCATATGATGGATCATGAAACATGTTTGTAGGACACAGAAATCGGCGACGTTGTTCCGGGATCGCGGCCCGGTTGGGAGTACGGAATAGCCCGCGGGGGAACTAAACCGGAGAAATAAAAATGGAGTCGCCACTCAGTGTGAACCGGGAAAATGATTTAAGGCCGCACTCACCCCTCGCAAGGGAAGACCTCAAACCGTTGGGTTTGGAATGGTCCCTTACTTATGCCACTTGTAATGAAAGGATTTATGCAATAGTACAACCAAATCTCATGCAACATATGTTTCCAGATAATTTAAGCAACATGCAAGTTGCACACCCCAATAATCGTAAATGAAAGAAATGAAGGCAAAATACATAATTCATGAACGTAATAAGCAATAAAGTGCAATAATGTAACTAATAACAACTATAAAGGCATTGATGATAAAAGCGAGCACACTAAGCATATGATGGGGAAGGGAATGACTAAGGGAACAAACATGCATGAAACATGATGAAGGAATTTGTCCAGTGTGTGCGCGTTCATGTAGCGTTCGTAAATGCGTTCGAACGGTAAACAGAATGCAAGCGTTCGAGTAGCGTTTGATAACGCGTTCGAACGATAAACATAATGTCCGCATTTATATAGCGTTTGATAACGCGTTTGAACGGGATAAGACCTGATGCATGATACAATAAAATACATGCGCGTTCGAGTAGCGTTCGTAAACGCGTTCGCACGGTAAACAAAATGCAAGTGTTCGAGTAGCGTTCAGAGGCACGTTCGAACGGAAATAAGACGGAATGCATACGTTCGTGTAGCGTTCGTAGACACGTTCGAACGGAATGAGGCAGGATCCATACGTTCGTGTAGCGTTTGGAAACGCGTTCGAACGAGATTGCCAAAATGGCATCTAAAATGACTCAAACACATATATGGATAAACAAATACACAATGTAGGACCTCGTATGCCCGATGGAACACATTTCACATTCAATCGGGTGCACCTCATCCAGCGCGGTAAAACATCGTGGAAAAGGTAGCCTTTAGGCATTTCCCTCGAATAGAGGACCTTTAATCCACCCTAGTTAGCCCATGCGCACAAGAACTGCGTAAATAAAGCAATGACATGCAAAGGGTAAATGACATAATAAAAGGCGCGGCAAAACATCGTGGTAAAGGTAGCTTTCAGGCATTTCCCTCGAATAGAGGACCTTTAATCCACCCTAGTTAGCCCATGCACATTATATTAAAATGCATATAAAATAAAGACAACAATAATATAGGACCTTGTATGCTCGATTAAACATATCTCTCATTCAATCAAACATACTTCGTCCGGCGCGGCAAAACGTCGTGGCAAAGGTAGCCCTTAGGCTTTTTATCACTCAAAATGGAGGACCTTTAATCCAACTTGATTTGCCCATGCGCACTATATCATCGTGCATAAATAAGTAACATACAGAAAGTAATAACATACTAACGACTGAATCATGCTTAAAAAATAAATAACATACTAGCAACCCAATCATGCTCGAATACAAGGTTGGATGAAACGAAATGTGTGAATCTCTCAAGTGGTACGTGGCATTGTATCCCGAGTGCAAACCACAATACCGTCCATTCGGATTCGGCTACGGAATTTACGTCCGGGTTTCCATCTGATATACCACAAGAGAGAACACATATTACATTCATTCAAGGACCACAACATGTATCAACAAACGACTCTCATGCGAAGGAATTCTAATAAACAACAAAAAAAGATGAGAATAAATAAGAAGGGTGCCCTCAGGTCTAACCTCTTAGGTCGTCTCTCGAAAGGGCGTTACACGGCCATCGGAAGGGTTGATGCTCCACAACTCCTCCGGTTCACTGGTCCACTGCTTTCGTTCGCTGCTTCGCTGTTTTGAGTTTTCGTTTCCTCTGTTTTGCTGTTCTTCGCTGTCTTTTCTGGTCACTATTTTACGGTAAATAATGGACTGTTTTTTGCGTTTTTAAGGGGTATTGGGGCTGTTGTTTTAGGCGGTAATTTGGGCAGTTTCTGGGTTGTTTTCAGTGCAGTTTGTGGAGGTGATTTTCGGTGGTTGCATGGACTGTTTTGGGCTGGGATTTTCGGTGTTTACAAGGACTGTTTCAGTGATGATGTTTGCTGTTAAGGAGGGATTTCAATGAAGGAATATGCGTGCAGTGAGGGGTGTGTTGTGAGGGTTGTTGTTGGACGGCAATGGAGGCAGTTTTCTTTGCTTTAGGCGTGAATGTGAGCTTATTTCTTTTGTGTTTTTGTGAGAATGAGCTAAGGGTTCTAAGGTTGGTTTAGGCTTCTTTTTATAATGGTTTCTAGGGTTTCTGGGTAAGGAAGGGAATCCTCAAAAAAAGGGAAGTGTTTTGATTGGTTTATGAAAGGAAAATATGTGTTTAATTTAGGGAGTGAATATCTTAATTGGTGTTTGATTAAGGAAGGGATTTGATTAGGTTTATTTAATTTAGGAAGGATATTATTTTAATTTGTGACATGTGTTTTAATTATTTTAATTATTTTTTGGATGGGTTTTGGTGGGCTAATTGGGCTTGGGCGTGAGGCTATCAGCAAAACCAGAAGTACCGACACCGTTCGAACGCTACACGAACGCCTGCAATCTGCTTGAAGTTCAAACGTGCTCACGAACGCAGCACGAACGCGAAAGCAGTGAACATGTGAATTGAATTTGATGACCTACTTATTCTGAATTTCCCCTTCCGACATTCGTTTTCCGCGACTTCCGCAACCTAAAGAGTAGTTCCTCCATACGAGACTCATCATCGGGACTTATATGCAAAAATGACGTGCCTACAATGTTCTTTGTGATCTTTGAGATATTAAGAACAAGTTTCTTATTCCTGGAGAATTTAGTCTGCAACCATAATGTCAGATTAGTTTTGATCCTAATTATGTCGTTAGATGGTTTACGTCATATAAAGTCAGAAATGATACAGTGGGACTGTCAACGTTAATTCTACTGAATCAGTAGAATCAGTTGCAACTTTTGAAGTATTGACTTATGAAGTTGCATAGTGACCCTATAGATTCAAAGTTGATATTAGTTTTGTGCTTGCGGTTGTCTTATAGTATTTTGGATTTGATCCATATATACTTAGACAACTCAGTAGCTATAACACAAAACTGATATAGCATCTGAGTCATATTGATGTGGAATTTGGATTCTAGAAAATATGAATGATGCTGGCTAAGGAAAACAATTGGGTTTTTTTAGACGGACTCAATTTATTAAAGCGGGCTTACTTGTTGTTGCCTAACTTTTGAGTGCAAGGTGAGCTCTTAAGGGCCATGAGTATGCGATACACATTAAGCTGTGTATAGGATACCGTGGATAGGCATTAGAGCAAGTGGGAGAAATTGTTAGGGTTGGTGCTCAGAGTGCCAATCCAGATCGTATTTATGTCTGATTCATAAATACGATCAATTCTAATTTTCATAATATTACTAATTTAATGGTAGCACCCTTGTCTTTTATACACTTATTCGATCTAATTACGATTGAATATTCAATTATGATTAGATCGAAACTAAATCTGGTTTAGTGATACATGTATATTATACAAAGACCTTAGGATTTACAATGTAGTGCGCAGTTACAACGTAGTTTGTAATTGACATTGGGAAGCACACTATAAGATGTATATCCTTAAATAAATTTCCTGGTAAAGATTTACTAACATGGATCGGTTAGAAAAATCCGCAGAGACCAATACATGTCGTATATCATGACTTGGTCCGATGGTTTATCCCAATGAACCATGAGTCTCGGGAGACTCATATAGACATGTAGGTGTTTATTTGATAAACACTGAACGACTCACGGAAGATTTCTTAATAGATGGTACACCAACGTCAATAGGAATCTTCTCGAGTTGAGCGAGCATAGTGGTCCTTCGACTTGAGATACCACGGTGGGATATATAAGTTATCCTCCACACTTTGATGGCAGTCACGTCATCGATCTATTTAGATCAGACCTCCGCCTGTTCGTTGGGTGTGGACTGATGCTCATGATATCCAGTGCGTATCAAGATAGGATTCGTCAGTCCTGTGTACAGGGCATAGGTATCCTCACGTGTTAGCGATCTAGTAAATCCATGGCCGTGGTATAACTTCGAAAATTAGTTTCGAGTGTTATTTAGAGATCGTAAATTGAAAGTCGACTATATTATACATAAAGGGTTTGACGTTTTTATCTATATCCCAGGTATAATATGGATAGCCTTCGACGGAGAGATTATACGTATGCAATGACCTCGGCTTGCATAGTTTAGCGAGATTATCTATGGTCGTCATAATTCATGAGTGGGTGAATTATGGACATAAAATTAGATTTCGTGACGGATAAACCTAAACTTAAAGAGTCCCACAATATAAAGTGTACTCATTGAGCACTTGAGCAATGCGATATGAATAATACAGATTATCCATAATACTTCATCGGATTAAATGTGTTAATTCTCATAGTTTAATTGGTTAAACGATAACACATGCATAAGGGCAATTTTAGTCAATTGTAATTACTGTGTATTTGTATTTGATACATAATACGATTAGATACACATTAATTATTTGTCAAAATAGATTTTGACACATGCCATAAATAAATGTATTTATTATTTAATGTAAATAAAAATACATATATTATAATAATTATATTAATTGATTATTTGGATATTTAATTGTTAAATATTTGAATAATTAATTAATTAATTTTTTTCCATAAATGTTATGAAATTTGTTTAATTATTATTGGAACATATGGCATGATTTAATTATACTTTATGTGTGCTAATTTGATTGGTTATCATAAAGTTAATTATAATTTAATTTTATTAAATTTCCAAGAGGATAATTTTGCCCCTAAATGTCGGTCAACATCATTTAAATTAGAAAATTTGTTTTATTCATTCCATTATCCATCGCCATAGCCTAACCTTAACAAGAAAAATGGGTCTCAAAACTTGCTTGATAAATCCATGGAAAAGGTGAAAGAAAAATCAAGAAAATACTTAAGGAAATTTGGAATATTAAAGGTAATCTTCAAAACCCCATAAGCTTGAAATTAGTTTCTTCTTTCTTGATTTCATATAATGGTTCTAGGGTTTTTTTTCTTGTAAAATTTGGGGCTTTTGGTTGTGGTGGATGGATTTGGAAGTAATGAAGCATGTGTGAAGTAGTTTTGGATGGAATTAGGTAATTAGTGTCCAATTTGTTCATTTGATGACATGTTGCCATTCTAGTGTGTTATGACCGCTCTTATAGCACCTAGAATTTTTCTTGGGTGCTTCATGTGTGGTGACTTTGATTAGTGTTGTGGATTAAATGAATTAATCTTGAAAATATGATTTAAAGCATGAAATTTGGTAATTTCGATTTCTGGATCCGCTCTGGAAAAAATGGAAATTTTGTGATGTATTTGATATCATATGAATGTATTGGATGTGTTTTGGGAGTTGGAACAATTTCCGGAAAGTGTTTCGGAGTTGAAATAAGCGAAAACGGTGAAAAACAGCGTTACCGGGTGACTTTTGAGCCAAACAGGTGACGGCTGTCCAAACAGTGAATTTGTCAATATTTGGGAAGCCCATGAACTGCCCTAACACTATTGGGGCAGACCTGGGCAGTCCCCATAAGTGTTGGGTGGTCGGTTCGGTCAAAAACGTATTTGGCGTCATTTTGCGGAAAAATATTTTTCGTAAAAGTTTCGCGACGTTTCATATATATTTATGTCGTTATTTGATATCGAACAAATACGTTTAGGTGAAATATGAATAAATTATTCATATTATATATTGAATAATTTGTTCGGTAATTTAAAAAGATTTTAAAATTACGATTTCGCCCAACAACAAAGACTACTCCCACTGCTTTCACGGAGAAAATAAGACTTAGGTAAACCTTTTACTTTATAAACATCTCATTATTACATTAATAATGATAATGTAGTTAAGATATATAACACTATAAAGAAATATGTATGCTCCCACTAATTCTACTATCATATATGTATTCTCTATGCTTTGATAAAATCAGAAAATCTGACCGATATCAAAATTAGAGAACACGAATTTCCGGAAAGCTCACCTGAGTCTACAATAGGCTCTATAAGCTTGTATATCAAACTGTGATATTAGCAGAATACAAACTCCATGGCAATTCTACATTGAACTCTTCAAACAAATAAATCACAATGGATCTCTTATTCGAAGAAACCATTCAGTAAAGCCTCTTTGCATTCTTTAGCCAAAATACATAGTTTAATATCAACATTAACCAACAGATCCTTAATTATTCAATTAGTGTGACAAGAGACAAGTTTCCCCAGAATCTACAATAGATTGCTGATTATAATCTTTCTCATTGTCATATTATAAAGATCAAACTTTTAACAAGCTCACTTTACTTTTGATGCGCAAACCATTTGCATATTTTGTGAACGATACATAACAAAAGCTCAATCAAGTTCCAAACTTGATCATAATAAGCTATGAACAATCTTAGAATTATGGTTTAATGCTAACTTCCGAAATCGGTATCAAATATCGCTTCCACTATAAGTTATAGGATAATTTTCTTTGTTAAGAAAACATCAGAACTATTAAGTATCAAATTGTAACATTCCGTCTAAGCCAGGATATTATCGGCAGGAGATAGGCTAACCCTGACTCCATAAGCCTCTTGACTCTGACGAAATTTCGGCATTACCTTTGCTAAAAGTCATGCAACCTCGATCAAAGTCCAGCATCTCCAATAATCTATAGGGCCCAAACACATAATATACACTAAAACAATAAACTCAAGACATAACACGATTGAGCTCCATGCACGAAAATACGTATAAACAAAAAATTTTACAAGTAAACTTATACAACTCAATCCTCTACAACTAAACTTATACAACTTGACTCTGATACTCCCAAGACCTGGTGACTGGCTGACTGCAACGCTGCTATCCGGCTCCTCAAGCTCTGAAAACTGTGGTCGACCGATCAGGTCACCAACCTGCAAAACTCAAACACAGTTGAATAGTGAGTCATAAGACTCAGTAAGTAACTATGCGCATTCCTTGAGCGTCTAACACATGCAAAGTCTGAATCCTGTTTCTGTATTAACCTGGCTGTCTATGTGACCATGCAAATATTTACTGGGTCTGAACTAATTATCTATTTCTTAATCATTTCACAAACATATTACTTTGTTACCAGTACCTTTAATTGATCACACACATACTTTAAATCTTGTTTGCTATTTATATTTTCATAGATTTAAAATATACTCATCACATTACTATATCCCCATCTATTAAGTCTATTTCCATCACGAATCTGCTGCGCTACTCTGAGATCTTTCTACTTTCTTATAAACTTTTTACTAATCTAGTTTAGGTAATTATTATAACTTTCTTTCTTCTTTTATTTTGAAATATCATCAAATCGGTCATTATTAAACATTCTTTCTATCTCAAACAATCAATACACTATCAAATCATCATAAAAACCTTAAATTATGCATGCATACATATATATATATGTAGTCATTACCATGCATTATCATTCGCAAGAAGTTACTCTTATACAACTCATACAGACATGGTATGCAAATAAATGTAACAATGCTATCATGCGTCACTATCAACTATATACATCTCAAATGATTTTCAAGAATATATGATCTTTATGTATAACTATGAATTACGCTCTACTTTATCATGCCATGCTTTTTTATAAAATTCTTTTTGAAAACTTTTTCTGAAAAACTGTTTTCTAAAAATTGTTTCCCGAAACTTTTTATAAAACCTGTCTTCCTGAAATACTGTTTTCTGAAAACTGTTTCTGAAAACTGCTCATCTGAAAACTGTTTCTGAAAACTGAAGTCTCTAAATGAAATCTGTATCTCTGAAAACTGAAATATGTATATGAAAACTGAAAACTTTCTCTGAGTTCTGTGTCTCTGTCTGAAAAACTGGACGTATGAGGGCGTTACGTATCGCCGTCCCCCCCATACGCCTATCTGGAGGCAAAAGTGCAAATCCATGAATTTGGGGCGTTACGTATCGCTGTCCCCCAAAGCATGCCACTACTGTCTCATATCGGGTGGTCTTGGGGCGTTACGTATCGCCGTCCCCCAAGCCACAATCTGGAGCTGGGGGTGCGGATCTATGCTACCACCCAAGCTCAAAAACCAGGATTTCGGGAATCTGTCAACCCTAGTCCTGCTCGAGGATCTGAGAGCGTCCCCTCAGTCCTCCAAATGTGCACATGTCTCTGAATCCGTCAATTCCATAGTATCCGTCAATTCCAACTAAATCTCAAGTTACATACTGGGGTGAGTTTTTACCTCATGCCCCGAAAATCATAAAGCTCATGCTTAAAATCTCAAAGCTGTAAGAAAATATTTTCTGAAATACATTTTATTCAAAAGAGTCTGAAACTTTTCTTTAAAATACTTTGGATTTCAAAACCATTCTCAATAATAATACACAAATATGCATAAACATTTTATGCTTTCACTTATCCTAAACATGCTTACTTATATGCTTATCCTCAGGCTATCAAATATTCACATGCATTCTTATAAACTAATGACATGTGATTTCTACTCTTTCGTGCTTTCAATGCTAAGTATTTTGTGTCCTATATGTTTATACTATTTTCAACATACTTTATATACATTAAACACGTTCATTTACATTATAAACTGTCACAACTTTATAAATACATACAATCTGATATGTATTTTTACACACATAACACTATATATTATTACTCGCACTAATAAGCTTTACCACTATGAAAACAGGCACCTGTAAACCAGTCATACGTATTTAATGATTCCATGACATGCTCTATACAAATTCACATCTTTCATTACCAAGCAAACTCATAAGTTCAATTCTTAATTCCCACTTCTAACATCAAATAAAACTTCACATTAATACACATACAGAAACTATAACGCTAACCATTACATAAATACATACAATCTTATACACATCTCATTAATTACACATATAATCTCTTTACATTGCTACATTTGTATCGTGCCTTACAATATATATAGTCTACTTATTTGTTCATTAGCATTACTCAATAATCATTCACAATCATACAATGACATTTATTTCAGCAAATAGGATTATTTAACTGATTTCCAAAATTATAAGTTTAGGTTTAAACATTTATTTTATTTTATACATTCACAAGTAAGCATTATCCACGACTTCTAAACTAGTTAATTCAAGGCTCAAAAGACACTATTAGAATATTTATTCACGTTCCTTTGGCTGTTACGTTGTTGATTCCATGATTTTGCTAAGTAATTCATTTCAGCAGCCTCTTCAAGATATTCAACAACAACCTTAAATTCATATTGACCAATGACCAGAGTATTCCATCACAACATGTAACCTTATCAAAATTGAACTAATAAAATAACAAGCAAATCGTAAACAGCAAAGGACCTCATCATATAAATTTACTTAACCATTATGCAACTATAAATATATACATAACTAATCCAATCCACAAATTCTTAACGTTATTAGTCGTGTTCAAATATAACGTTCATTCTTTCTTTTCACTGTACTTTTCTGACTTAGATTTTTTTTATTGTTGATCTCATCTCATTTCTCTATAGTACTTCTACAACAACTTCCAATCCAAAATACAACCAATCCTAATATTACTACTTCTGCTCACGCCCTACCATCGCATTTCCCACTACTGCCGCAATCTTTAATTTCAGATTTCATATACAAGTCAACGCATCAATATTATTCTATTGCTTTACTTATTAAAATTACAATTTAATCTTCTAACAAAAAATATACCCAAATTCCAGAATTTCCCTAAATCTTAATTTCCTTAATCCTTCAAATTCTTTCGAATTTTCTATGCTTAATACAAAATCTAGATTAATTTTGACATATTTTATCTTATTATTTTATCCAATTTCGAAATTCAACCAAAAAACCCAAATTACAAAATCAATTAAATTCAAGGAAATCATAGCTATAGTGTACTTACAAATTGCTCTTCTCTCTCTCTCTCGGTCAGCCCATCTTTCTCCTTCCACTGCTTCTTCCACCAGTGTTTAAAAAAGCGGCTGAGGCGGCCGCCTCGAGGCGCCGAGTCGCCGCCTCGCGGCTTTGGCGCCTTGAGGCGGCCGCCTCATGCGGTCTATTTCAATTCCCCGCTTTTAGAGGCTGAGGCGGCCGCCTCAGGACGCGTCGAGGCGAGGCGTCGCGACTCGGTCTGAGGCGCCCGCCTCAGGACGACACCATTTTTTTTTTATTCTTTCTGTTGCCTTCAAAACGGCGACGTTTTGAAGGCAACAATTATATTTTGTAAACCCTAGAAATCGACAACCCTAGAAATCGACTTCTCCACTCTCGGCATCTCTGGAAATCGACTTCTCCATTCTCAGCTCTCCATTCTCGGCATCTCTGGAAATCGACTTCGCCATTCTCGGCTCTCCACTCTCGCTCTCCACTCTCGGCTCTCCACTCTCGGCATCTCTACTCTCGGCATCTTCTAGATCTCCGTTACACTGCGCCGTAACTCCACTCTCGGCCGTAACTCCATCGCTCTCTGGTTCGAAGCTTCAACTTCCTCTCTGTTAATTGCCAATAAAAGCATGTCTCTAATTATGCATCTGATTATGTGGTGTGTTTATGCATTTGATTAAGTGGTGTGTTTATGCACAATTGTAATTCAATTTTTAGAACAAAAATGGTACTTCCTCTGAATCAGTGTAGGTTATATATGTTGATAAACTTGTCGGTTATGAATAATGAAGAAGAATACCACCAGTAGGTTATGAATAATTGAATCAGTGTAGGTTAAAATTACTGTTATGAAGTAATGGTTCTGTTTTGATTTGTTGAGTTGAATTGTAGCATCATGTGAACGCAACTGGATTTTTTTATTTTTGTTTCAATTGTGTTGTTGATAAACTTGTGGTTTAATCGTCTTTCATGTAGTAAGATGTCATCTCGATCTGATCCGGCTTGGAAGTACGGGCGTGAAATTACTGCGGAAGATGGGAAGGGAGGATATAAATATATTGAATGTAATTTCTGCAGTAGGACAATCAAAGGGGGTGTGTATAGAATGAAAGAACATCTTGCGGGTATTAAGGGTAACGTCGCGCCATGTACAATTGTTCCTCCAGAAGTACAATCCGAGATAAATGATTTTATGAAGAAAAAACAAGATACAAAAAAATCTGCACAACTTTATCGAGAAGAAAGAATTGATGAAGGTGTCTCTCTACACCGTTCAGCTTTTGGTAGTTCACAAGAAAGTATATCAAAGAGAGCCATTAGAGGGCCGATGGATAGGTATTTAGTGAATATTGAAGAGGGAGAATTGGAGGACAATCCGATACGCCCTTCACAAGGAAGTGTTCAAGATCTCCGTGATCAGACAATACAAGATATTGGTAGGTTTTTTTATGAGAATGGCATTGCTTTTAATGTTGCTAGCAGTCCATCATTTGCCAATATGGTGCGATCAATTGGAAATTTTGGTCGTGGACTAAAACCACCGACAGCATATGAGTTATCAACAACTATATTGAAAAAAGAATTAGAAAATACGAAAGAAGTTGTTGATGAAGTAAAGAAAACATGGAGCCAAACAGGGGTGAGCATTATGTCGGATGGGTGGAAGGATATGAGAGGAAGACAATTGGTAAACTTCCTTGTGAACAATCCGTCTGGGACTATTTTTCTTAAATCTGTGGATGTTAGTGATGTAGTGAAGGATGCGAATTTATTGTTCAACATGCTTGATGACGTTGTAGAAGAAGTAGGCGAAGACAATGTGATTCAAGTGATTACAGATAATGCATCCAATTATAAGAAAGCGGGTGAACTTTTAATGGAAAAGAGGAAACGATTGTGGTGGACGCCGTGTGCGGCGCATTGTATTGATTTAATGCTTGAAGATATTGGAAAGCTACCACAACATAAAAATGCTTTGTTAAAAGCAAAAAAGGTAAACTTACATATTTTATTAAATTTCTTCTTAGTTCAAAATTTCAAATCATAAATTCGTAATTGACTAATTGTTGATGTCATTTAACAGGTTAGTAATTTCATTTATAATCATGGAGCAGTGTTGGCTTTAATGAGATCTTTCACAAATAAAGATTTAGTTCGTCCCGCTCCGACAAGGTTTGCAACTGCATACTTAACATTAGAAAGTATGTGTGGTTTGAAGCAACCTTTGCGGCAAATGTTTACTTCAAAAGATTGGGATGCCATGACTTTCTCCAAAAAGTCAGAAGGGAAAGAAGCCTCAAAAATAATTTTGAGTGATAGGTTTTGGATTTGTGTTGCTTATGCTTTGAAAACAACCAAACCTTTAGTTAATGTGTTGAGGATGACAGATGGAGAAAAATTTCCGGCTATGGGATTTTTATATGGTGCCATGGATAGAGCAAAAGAAGAGATAGCAAAAAATTTGGGAAATGAGGTTGGTGCATACAAGGAGATATGGAAAATAATTGATGATAGGTGGGAGTCTCAGTTGCACCGCCAATTGCATGCGGCTGCTTATTTTTTGAATCCTCATATCCAATATGCAGACAAACCTCCTTCCAAGCATCCGGAGATTAGGCATGGGTTTATACATTGCATGGCCAAACTGTTGCCCAATCCTGAAGATCAATATGCTGCAGATATACAAGCGGATGCGTTTCTACATAAGCGAGGATTATTTGGCCTCAGTCTTGCTAAAAACACCGTCTTCAATCGTAGTCCTGGTATGTGAATTATCACTTTTGTGTTATTATTCACTATAAGATATTATATGAATTTGAAAAGTGTATATTCAATTTTCTATTTTTATTATAGCTGACTGGTGGGATGCATTTGGCGATGAAACTCCTCAACTACAGTCTTTAGCAAAAAGATTTTAAGTCTAACATGCTCATCCTCGGGGTGTGAACGCAACTGGAGTACATTTAATATGGTATGATCTAATAATAATTAATAATTTGTGAATATAACTTTTTTCGGTGAACTTATGATAATTTGAATAAATATTTTGTAGATTCATACAAAGAAGAGAAATAGATTATCCACCGACAAATTGAACTCGTTAGTTTACATAATGTACAATATGCGATTGAAGCAAAAATTCATGAAAAAACATTCATTTCAAGCGGATCATGATCCTTTGATTGAGGAAGAGTTGCCTTCTGATGATGAATGGGTGGCCGGAGAAAGCTTTGTAGAGAATACTTCCATTGTCCAACCGAGTGGAAGTAAAGCATCTGCAAAAAAAAGGAACAGAGACCAAAGTAAGTTAATATTTACAAATAATGCAATTTATATAATATAAATAAAAAAATAATAGACTTTATGTTATTTGTTAGGGAAATGAAAAGCTCCGCAATTAGTGGATGAAGACAATACAAGTGAAGAAGGTTCTTTGGAGGATGACACATCTGATGATGAGAGAGATTTTGACCCAAGCTTCATGCCGCTAGATACAAATGATAGCTTATTTAGGGATTAGTTATCAATAGTTTTATGAACATATTATGAATTATGTAAAAATGAATGTATTTTGGATTTAACATGTTTTTATTATTATGATAATACTATTTTGATTATTATTCTGATGTTTTGGATCGAGGCGCCCGCCTCGCCGCCTCGAGGCGGTCCGCCTCGCGCCTCAATGGCCGGCCGCCTCGAGGCGCCGCCACGTATTTTTAAACATTGCTTCCACCCACGGATTTCGATTTCTTTCTCAACCTCCCTCTCTCTCGGCCTTGCCTCTCTCTCTTTCTCTTTATTTTCTCTCATTCTTTCTCCCTCGAGCTCTCTCCAACTCTCTCGATTCTTCTTATTTCTTTTTCTCTGTGTTCTGCGTGCGTCTCTCTGTGTAATATGTGTACATGTTTGATGCAATTTGTGTGTGTGGGTAATGTAACACGTGTGTGTGTAATAAATATTTATGTGTTAATAAATATATATATATATATATATATATATATATATAATATAGTAACGTGTGTGTGTAAGTAATATAATGCACATGTGTGTGTTTGGAAATATCTAGAATTATATTTATTCTAGTTATTAAATTACAATCTAACCCCTCAAGTTAATTCTATATTATTCTACAACTTATCTCTAGGAAAAAAAGTTCTCATTTTATATTATAAAAATTGACCCCGCGTTCGAACCTCTCAAGCAAAAATAAATTCACGCTAACACTCTAAAATAACTTGGGATGTTACACAAAAATATTTGTAAATGATTCTGATATCTTATTGAACTTATACGGAAGATGTCTAAGAGTCTTTTCATCTTATTAATTACATGGTTCCATTTATAGTTTATCACTCTCACATTTAACTTCAATAAGTTAAGTCTTTTCTACAATGGTCAACATCCGATGTTACACACTAAGTAATAAAACAATTTTATTACTCGAGATCGTAGAAAATATTTTCTATCAAATAGAATACAATATTCTATTAAATAGAATAAATGATAAGATTTTACATGTACATCCGAGGCGTAAATACTTTTCAATTATATAACCACTATACAAAAGAAAGATTCAAATATCAAACCTTTACAAGATTCGAATTTTCTACCTATACATATAAAATACGTAACTGTAGAAAATAATGGAACCTTAATTAAACGGATGAATTAGTGTTACTTGAGCATATCCCCAAAAGTATTGAAACTAATTCGGTAACACTCAATATCAAACGAATCAAATCGTATAGGATTCAATTTCTCACACTGACCAATTCTATCACAATGGAACCGTAGAAGAATAATACTGTGTAAGAATCATATTCATTAAAAAAAACTTAGAACTAATTGCCATAAATTCATATGTTTGATCATATCAAACATCTTTAAACAATTCAAAGATTCATGATGAATTTTAAAGATATAATTTTCAAAACTTCAAATCGAATATCTTTGAACCATTCAAAATATTCTATTCGCGTTTCATCAGAAACATATTGAATGTTCTCGAACCATTCAAGACGTTCAATATGCGTTCTTTTAGAAATGTGTAACTAAGTTATGACTACTCATTAACAAAATTACAAAGTAAAGAAAACTATCCAAAATAATTTATAATTCATTAAACTGCATACATCTAATATATTAGTTTAATAAATCTTATGGTCAATTGAAGATCATTGGTTAAATGAGATTTAATCACATTCTGAATATAATATTCATTAAATGGATAAGGATATGTGGTGTGATCTCGTATCAGACCATATTTTACCATACAGAATAAGCATCTAATGCTTAAGTGATAAAATCTCATAAAGCAATGTTCTAAATTATTTAGTTAACCAAATATTTTCCTTAATGTTTATCTCTTCATCAATAACACTACTAGTCATTTTAAAATATAAAATAATTATTTATAAAGAACAAGTAACTATCCAATAGTCTTAACTTCGGATATCAAATATCAAAACAATCATTAAATAATATTTAATATAGTTTTCGTATTGTGAGAATCAATATTCTCTACACAAAACTATACACATCTCATTTCTTTAGCTTTATAATTTCCCTTCAACTATTCACAACAATTGCAAATAATTGATTACATAATTGTGCAGACACACTACCTCTAAAGGTCACTAAATCCAAGAAACGTCATTATCAGATAAACAAATACCTAATGGGGTTTCCTTAATGCCAGTCAAGAATCTCAAGACATGAACTAATTCACGTCAATTCTTACTGTAGAAGAAACTTATCCTTTTAGACTATTATATCCTAAAATGAATATCTTCTTATATTACCTATCGTGACTTAGTAAGTAAGTCATTAACCATCTTGATTTTCCAAGAAGATTGGAATAGTAGTTCCCGATGGTATAGACTAATCTAATAATATCTATGTCTATTGATATCTAGAACATATTCTAGAAAACTGCAACCATAAGTGAAGTCAGAAAACATATATATAAAATATGCATGCAGTGGATTAAAAGTTGATGAGTGGTAAATGTATCACTATTTCCCACTCATTTGACCTAATTTTTTGTATAGTTTCTTGAGTTTTATGAATATTTTGATGTGTTTTGTGTTATTTTGTAGATAAATAAGGTTTCAGGACTTACTGGAAGCAATTCAGGGCTAAAACAGTGAAAAACGGACAAAAAGGGCAAAATTATAATTTAGGCGTCGCGACCGCTAACGTGCGCCGACGTCCGATAAAATGCGCCGGTGATTGCTAAAATTTTCCGGACACGTGTCACAATCAGAGAAGTTTGCTATCATGCCCCATGCTAACATGCGCCTGCCACGTGTCAACATCACAACAAATCTGCTAACGTGCGCCGGACACCACCAGATATGTGTCACTATCTTCGCAGAAGCAGCGCCACATGTCGAAGATCAACGCGCGTCGCGACGCGAGAGGCCAAGTTTTCCCTATAAATAGAGGCCGAATTTTAGATTTCATTTCATACTTTCTTCTAAGAAATTCCTTAAGAATACTAAGAAGATTGTGTCTTGTTTGTTTATTTACCACTTTCTGTAATTAATTTTATTTACTTTTCGCAATAGTACTTTATTTTCTTTACTTTTCAGTTTTTACTATTCAGCATGAGTAGGTAACTCTCTTCTGCTGGGGTGAAAGGTAAAGCTTTTATTACTAATATTTAGATTAATCTCCCTTAATTATATTATATAAACTATTTAAAACCTTACTTAATGAGGATACCGCCTTTATGGTCGGTTGGACTTAATAAAATTGGTTTTAACTTAACTAAACTGGATACCGCCTATATGGTCGGTTGGAATTAATTATAAATTTGACTTAATCAGGATATCGCCTATATGGTAGGTTGGTATCGGTTGGTAATATCACGCAAAGTTAATATATTCTATTAAGGGAGATATCTAAAATAGTAGTAATAAAAGTGGATCCTCTAACCCAACATTTTCTTTTATTGTACTTTTCCTTTATAATTTCCAGCATTTACATTTCAGCATTTACTTTATGTCTTTTATTTTATTTAAGTTTTTACTAGCCTTATATAAGTGTGGTAACTAAACCCGTTATCTAGGGTTCTGATGAATTCCAATATCACCGGTTTATAAGGGGTTATTTTATAGTTTGGGTAATATGAAGGTTTATTTATTAAGTCTTAAGCTTAATAAACTTAATAAGATTGATCTGGTAAGCTTAAAATAAACTTGATGAAGGAATTTTAGGTTTCAGCCTTAGACTTAATAGCTCACGATCTTCCTTAAAGATAAATAACCATTTAATAGATTTCCTTACAGGATAGACATATACCTGTCGGGCGGGGGTAGCCACAATTGGAACTTAATCTTAATCAATTCAGTAACTTGGTTAACATAGACATGTGATTAATTGGGTTATACTGGGTATTTGCATCTGACCATCGACACATGCTTTTACATAATTTTGTGTTCCAGGTTAGTAAACGAATAATTACACAAACATGAAATAACCACTTCATCTTTCAAAGATATTGGAAAGATTCACAACCCTAGATAGTTTAATAATCTTGAATTTTCATCAAATTATTTTCACACAATTTTATTTACTTGTTTCAAGTTTAAATTCACCATCCAATCAAACAATCAATCCATTAGATACTCATAAAAATTTGGCTTCATAAATTAATATCTTAGGTATTAAGTCCTCGTGGGATTGATACTTTTTATACTACTTGAACGATACGTGCGCTTGCGTTATACGTCTGTGATTACGCCGGTCAAGTTTTTGGCGCCGTTACCGGTGACTTATTTATCTTTCACTATTAATTTTGGGGTTAGATACCTTTACTTGTATCTAATTTCTTTTTACTTATTGTTTTTATTTTCTGTGTTTCAGGTTCTCAAACACTACATGAGACGAACTAGAAGCTTTGAAATACGTCCGCTTGACCCAGAAATTCAAAGAACCATCAGACAGTTGAGAAGGGAAAGGCGAGAAGGACAAGAAGCAATAATCAACATGGAACCTGAACCTTTGGAGGTTGCACCACCAATTCCCATTCGAGACAGAACTATTCCGGTGGTTGACAGCTTCATTTCCTGTATTGTACTTCCTCTCTTACCAGCAAATGCGTGTGACATCAAAACATGCATTCAGATGATACAATAGTCAGTTCAATTTAGAGGGAATGCAACTGAAGATCCTAATGCCCACATCAGCAACTTCCTGGAAGTTTGCGGCACTTTCAATTACAACCGAGCAGCTGAAGAAGCAATAAGACTGCGTGTTTTCCCCTATTCCTTGAAAGACAGAGCTAAAGCTTGGCTACATTCACTACCTGCAGGTTCCATCACAACTTGGAACACTATAGCCACCAAATTCCTTGCAAAGTACTTTCCACTAGCCAGAACTGCAAAGCTAAGGAATGGCATCACATTCTTTGTGCAATATGACTCAGAATCCCTATGTGAAGCTTGGGAAAGGTACATGGATTTGCTCCGGAAATGTCCTTATCATGAGATTGCAAAGTGGCTACAAGTCCAAACCTTCTATAATGGACTTTCTAGAATAATGAGAAACCACAATTGATGCTGCTGCTGGAGGAGCTTTAATGGCAAAATGAGAAGATTAGGCTTGGGATTTAATTGAAGAAATGGCCAACATAATTCATTGTGGCCAACATAAATGAGCATGATCCAACGAATCGCAGGAATTTATGAAGTTAGAGCGAACACAGCAGTGAATGCCAAGCTGGATCAGATTTGCAAAAATCTGGAAACTCTTAACTTGAAGGTTAATGCTGGATCCACAAGTTCACCATATGGAGGAGCACCAGAATCAGAGGTAAACCAACATGAAGAAACAGTGAATTATGTCAACAATTTCAACAAACAAGGGAACAATCCATATTCAAACACCTATAACCCAGGGTGGAGGAATCATCCCAATTTCACATGGAGCAACAATTAAGGGCAAAAGAACAATCCACCACCAGGATTCCAATAGCAAAAAAAAGGCCATAAGTATAAAAACGAACCAGGAATAACAGAAGTGCTGGCCTAGTTGAAAAAGCAAGAAGCAAAATATGATGCTTTAGCAGCTATGGTTCAAAATTAAGTAGCATTGAATCAAAGCTATTTAGCTTCTATTAAAGTACTGGAGAATCAAATGGGACAACTGGCCAATGCTCAGAGTTACAGACCGCCAGGTAACCTTCCTAGCAATACAGAACCAAATCCAACGAACCGATGGAAGGAGCAATGTCAAGCCATTACTTTAAAAAGCGGTACTGAAATCAACAAAGATGTTGGAATCAAGGCATCCATTGAAGAAGTTCCAAAAGATGTAGTTCCATAGATGGAGGAAAAATAAGCAAGGAAAAAGATCAAGAAAGAATCACTCCACCTTCACCTTTTCCACAGCGGCTCTAGAAAAGTAAATTGGACAAGCAATTTGCTCGATTCTTGGATGTGTTCAAAAAACTGCATATCAACATTCCATTTGCAGAAGCGTTGGAAGAAATGCCCAGCTATGTCAAATTCATGAAAGACATTCTGTCATGAAAACAGAGATTGGGAGATTACGAGACAATAGCATTGACAGAAGAATGCAGTGCCATCATTCAGAGGAAACTTCCCCCAAAGTTGAAAGATCCTGGCAGTTTCATTGTCCCATGCACCATTGGAGAACATTACATCGGTAAAGCCTTGTGTGATTTAGGTGCTAGTGTTAATTTGATGTTTTTTTTCGATCTACAGGAAACTACAAATTGGAGAAGCAATGCCCACCTCAGTCTCTCTGCAACTTACTGATAGAACACTCGTATTTCTGAGAGGCGTAGTTAAAGATGTACTGGTCAAAGTCGCTAAACTCATTCTCCTAGTAGATTTCATTATCATTGCACATGGAGGAAGATAAAGATGTATCTATCATCATCGGAGACCATTTTTGGCTACAGGTCGAACTGTTATTGATGTACAAAAAAGAGAACTAACCATGAAAGTACATGACCAAGAAGTTACCTTTAATGTTTTCAAAGCCATGAAATTCCCGAGTGATGAAAAGGAAGAGGAATGTTTTAGAATTGATGTTGTAGATAGTATCATCCAGGATACTTATGCAATGCCACATTCGAGGGATAAACTTGAAGCTTGCATCACCAACATAACTGAAAGCGAGCTAGATTCTGAAATTCTGGAATATATCAACTATCTTGACAAACCATTTTGCTTCAAATCGATACCATAGGTGGAAAGTCTGGAACTACCAAAGAAAGAGCGAATCAAGCCCTCAATTGAAGAGCCACAACAGCTGGAGCTAAAGCTACTTCTGAGTCATCTCAGGCATGCATTCTTTGGATTTTCTTCTGAATTACTTGTGATTATTTCTTCGTCGCTAACATTGGAGAAGGAAGAAAAGTCGCTGAGAGTATTACGAGAACACAAGAAAGCCATTGGCTGGACTATAGCTGACATTCGAGGCATTAGTCCATCATTTTGCATGCACAAAATTCTGATGAACGATTAGTACAAACCCACATTGGAGCATCAACGAAGACTAAATCCAATCATGAATGAGGTCATGAAGAAAGAAATTATCAAATGGTTAGATGCTGACATCATCTACCCCATCTCTGACAGCACGTGGGTGAGTCCTATGTAATGTGTGCCAAAGAAAGGAGGAATTACTGTAGTCACAAATGAAAAGAACGAGCTGATTCCAACAAGAACGATGACTGCATGGAGAGTATGCATGGACTACAAGAAGCTGAACAAAGCAACAAGGAAAGATCATTTTTCGCTGCCATTCATTGACCAAATGTTAAACAGATTGGCAGGACATGAGTTCTATTGTTTTCTAGATGGATACTCGGGGTATAATCAGATTGCCATAGCCCCAGAAGATCAGGAGAAAACCATTTTTACATATCCGTATGGTACTTTTACTTTCCACAGGATGCCATTTAGACTATGTAATGCTCATACCACATTTAAACGTTGCATGGTGGCCATCTTCTCAGACATGCTGAACAAAGTATAGAGGTTTTCATGGATGATTTCTCTGATTTTGGAGATTCTTTCGACCACTGCTTGCAAAATCTGGAACATGTGCTACAAAGATGTGAAGATAATAACATAGTACTCAATTGGGAGAAATGCCACTTCATGGTGCAGTAAGGCATTTTACTAGGACATCGAATCTCACAAAAGGGAATCGAGGTAGACAAAGTAAAGATCGAGACAATTGAAAAACTACCTTCACCAACATCTGTCAAAGGGATTCAGAGTTTTCTCGGACATGTAGGCTTTTAAGGAGATTTATCAAAGACTTCTCTAAGATTGCTAAACCTCTGTTCAATCTTCTGGAAAAAGATGTGCCTTTCAACTTCACCAAAGAATGCCACGAAGCTTTTGAGATTTTGAAACAGAAGCTGGTCTCTGCCCCCATCATAGTAGCACCAGACTAGACCCTTCCATTTGAAGTGATATGTGATGCTAGTGATTTTACTGTAGGTGCAGTTTTGGCACAACGCAAAGTAAAAATTTTCCATACCATTTACTACTCCAGCAGAACTCTGAATGAAGCTCAACTAAACTATACAACCACTGAAAAGGAGTTTCTCGTAGTTGTGTTCGCTTTTGATAAATTCCGCTCATATCTGTTGGGTCTCAAAGTGGTGGTCTACACAGATCATTCAGCAATCAAATATCTGATCACAAAGAAATATGCTAAGCCTAGATTGATCTGTTAGGTGCTTCTACTGCAAGAATTTGACATGGAAATCCGAGATAGGAAAGGGACAGAAAACCGAGTGGCAGATCACTTATCGAGGCTCGAGAATGGAGAAACATCTGGCAATGAACTAACAATCAAAGAAACTTTTCCAAATGAACAACTGTTTGCCATGAAACAACATGATGTCCCTTGGTATGCTGACTATGTCAACTACATAGTATCGGGAAAATGGCCGTTGAAATGGACAACTCAGCAACGAAAGAAGTTCTTCAAATAAGTCAAACATTCTGCCTGGGATGAGCCGTATCTGTTCAAACACTATGCTGATCAATTACCGAGAAGTTGTATTCCATAAGAGGAGGTCAATAATGTCATGCAGTATAGTCATTCATCACCATACGATGGATACTTCAGCGGAAATAAAACTACAGCCAAAGTCCTACAATCAGGTTTGTTCTGGCCCACTTTGTTTTAAGATGCTTACTTATTTGCTCTTCAAAGTGACAGGTGCCAGAGAATAGGAAATATATCGAGGAGAAATGAATGACCTTTACAAAACATTCTGGAAGTGGAGATATTTGATGTATGGGGGATTGATTTTATGGGACCCTTTGTTCCATTATTCGGAAACCTGTACATACTGGTTGCAGTAGACTACGTCTCCAAATGGGTTTGAAGCAATTGCACTGCCATCTAATGATTCAAAAGTGGTGATAAATTCCTTAAAAAGAATATTTTCACTCGCTTTGGAACACCTCGGGTAATTATCAGTGATGGAGGCACACATTTCTACAACAAATATTTTGATGCACTCCTATCCAAATACAGAGTTACTCATAAAGTTTCCACTACCTACCATCCACATTCAAATAGACATGTTGAAGTTTCAAACAGGGAGATCAAAAGAATCTTGGAGAGAATTGTTGGATCAACAAGGAGGGATTGGTCTACAAAACTGGATGACGCATTATGGGCCTACCAAACAGCTTACAAGACACCCATTGGTATGTCCCCATATCGAATGGTGTTTGGGAAAGCATGCCATCTACCAGTGGAGCTGGAACACAAATCGTATTGGGCACTGAATTAGTTAAATCTTGATCTACAAGTAGCATAAGAGAAAAGACTCCACCAACTCAACAAATTGGAGGAATTTCACCTACAGGCTTATGAGAATGCCTGATTATACAAAGAAAAGACCAAGAAATGGCTTGATCGGAAAATAATGCGCAGACAACTGGAACTAAGGTAGCTGGTGTTGTTATACAATTCGAGGTTAAAATTTTTCCCTGAAAAGTTGAAATCAAGGTGGTCAGGTCCATTTGTGATTACTCAGGTTTTACCATATAGAGCTGTTGAGTTACTTGATCCCAACACCAATGATACATTCAAATTTAACAGCCAGCGTGTCAAGCACTACTGGGGAGAATCATTCGAGCAATAAAAAGAAAGTGTCGCACTTTCAGATCAAGCCTAACGTTTGGGCAGTCATGTCTAGCTGACGACTTTAAACTTAGCGCTAGTAGGGAGGCAACCCATGCAATTTGTGTATATATTCAGATTTTGTGTGTTTTATTTTTGTGTGTTTAATTTTTGTAAGTAAAGACATATATCATGATGGAAGACATTCTCGCAAATCTTCACAAGCAATTTCCTTCTCTCCCTCAAAACTCTCTGATGAAAGTCTACAAAGATCGCCAGGAACGAATGAGACTACTGATGATCAAAGGTATTCCTAATGACATTCGTTGGATTATTGAAGCACGAGTCCGATTGGCAGGTGAGTCTCCTGACTCATTTATTTCATATCTGTCTGGTTTAGGAAGTATCACCTATGCTAAAAAGAGAAGAGCTAAAAATGGGTGTTTGTTATAAATGTGCTCGCATGACATGTAATACTCGTTGTCGTTCTTTAGGAATGGTGTCTGATAATCGTGAAGATAAAATTAAATTCATTATGGATGGCTTGAGTAAGGAGTCTTTGGATGACATATCTAAGAATCTTGAGACACATTCCAGTGGATATATGCATCATGCAATTCACATGTTATATACACAATTCCGAAAAGAACAACAACATTTAAGTCTCAATAACCTGACTCTAAAAGACCCTGTTTGCCAATTTATAAGAAAATTGGATGTGAAGCTTGTCCCTGACGCATAGACGTCATTCAAGCCGTTACTTCCTGTAAATATTATTTCTTTTTGTCTTTAACTAATAATTGTGATTTTTTTTTATTTTCTTCTATTTTCTCCGACAGGATCCTGAGTTTTTGACTTTCACGATATATTTCACTGTTTAACTAATAATTGTCATTTCACAGGTACTAGTGCTATTATTACTCACCCTTTTTCAGGTTTTATAAATTCAACTCATCATTGCACTCTTGAAGACATCCAGATTTGAGAGAGAAACATATAAAAATGGAAGCCACTTCAAGAAGACGAGTTGTAAATATCTGTGTGTTTTGCGGTACTAGTGTTGGTTCTAAACCAGAATTCGTAGTGGCAGCACAAGAATTGGGTCGAGTCATAGCTGGAAGGAATATGCACTTATTATATGGCGGTGGCAATCTTCGACTAATGAGGATCATTTCAAAGGCTATATAGGAAGGGGGTGGCCAAGTTCTGGGAATCATCCCAAAACCATTGGCGGAGGCGAATCTTATATAACCATCAAACGGAGAGGAACTGATCGTGCCAGGTATGTCTGAACGACTGTTTGAAATGATTAACTGTACTGATGCTTTTATTGCTTTCCCAGGTGGCTTGGGCACGATAGAGGAAATTTTTACAGTACTATCTTAGGCGAACTTGAACATACACCAGAAATCGACTAGACTATTTAATGCAGATGGATTTTATGATTTTCTTTGTGTGTTTCTTGATGATGCTCGGAGAAATGGATTCGTGTCAAAACCTGTAAAATAAATCCTCTTCTTTGCCAAAACTGCCCATGATTTAATTTACCAAATCTTAGCCTTTGAACCACAAATTGACCCTATCCTATTCAAGATAAATCTGGATCTTAACCTTTAATTTTCATTTTAGATGTAGAATTACAGCTAACCATGTACTATTTTCTAAACTTTTCTCTTACTTTTTAGACATTGGGGACAATGTCTCATTTAGGT
Source organism: Zanthoxylum bungeanum (assembly GCA_019454045.1). Taxonomy (NCBI): domain Eukaryota; kingdom Viridiplantae; phylum Streptophyta; class Magnoliopsida; order Sapindales; family Rutaceae; genus Zanthoxylum; species Zanthoxylum bungeanum. The sequence goes on from SKCR01003485.1 coordinate 184,237, forward strand.
TTGGGGGAGGGTAATAGTTGACTAGTATCTTATTTTTATTGTGTTATTTTTATTTGATTTTTAGTCAAAATATTTCGAAAAATAAAAATATTTTGTGTTTTTAACTTGATTAATCAGGTGAAATTGGTGTGAGATAGCTGTGTAAGGAATTTCCACTCCTGAGACGTATCTCAACCTATTTCGTAACAAGTTAATTTCTGTTTATTTCCTTTTGAATTATTTAATTTTTGAATTCTCTATAAAACTGACTAAAATGGATTTTCATATGCTCAGTTGACAGGTATTATCAACTTGCATGGTAACATACGGACAAGAGCTGTAATTGAAAAGTTTGTAATATTCAGTGCTCTTGTTTAATTGGAAGAAGCATCTAAAAAAAAAGCTATGGGATAAAAAAAATGTCTGAGATCCGAGTTATTAAGTCTGCAGGGGTGTTTTAACACCTAATGCCCTAAAACCAACTGGTTTGGGAGTCACTGACCTAAAGCTCGCTACATGGATTGAAGATGTTGTAAAAAAAATATTTATATCGGAAATCCGAGTAATTAAGTCCGTAAGGGTGTCTTAATATCTGGTGCCCTAAAGCCAACTGGTTTGGGAGTCACTAGCCCAAAGCTCGTTACATGGATGAAAGATATTGTATATAAATAAAAAAAATCAGAAAAATGAGAAAAATATTCCATTGCTAAAAAAAGTTGTGAATACTGATATAACTTTAGGACAAAAATATTTCTCTCTTTTCAACTACACTTATGAATATTGTGGGAACAATGAGTTTTTTAATATCTTGTTAGCTGTGTGTATGGAGAATGGTAAAAATAATCGGAGAATTTACTTATTTGGTAATTTAGAAAGAAAGAAAGCAACTTCTAACTTGGATAAAGAGTTTCACTTGTTTAGTCACTAACTTGTTTATTCTCTTTTCTCTTTTCTCTTGTCTTTTTGCTTTTGTGTGCATTAGTATTAGATTGACATTTGTGGGTATCGTTGCTGAAAGCCCTCACGAGACTACAACTCGTCCACTAGGGACACCTAGGGGTTTAAAGGCTTGTTGCATATGCTAAATGCAACCGTGATCCCTACGAAAGTGGCTTAGTTTAATTTTATTTTAAAGATGTTTATGTTATTTTATTTTGCTCGAGGACTAGCAAAATATTAGGTTTGAGGGTGTGATGAGTGGTAAATGTATCACTATTTCCAACTCATTTGACCTAAAATTTTGTATAGTTTATCGAGTTTATGAATGTTTTGATGTGTTTTGTGTTATTTTGTAGATAAATAAGGTTTCAGGACTTATTGGAAGCAATTCGGGGCCAAAATAGTGAAAAACAGATAAAAATGGCAAAATTGTAATTTAGGCGTCGCAAAGCGCAGCCACTCTGCGTCGCAACCGCTAACGTGCACCGGCATCTGCTAAAATGCGCCGGTGATTGCTAAAATTCACCAGACACGTGTCACAATCAGAGAAGTTTACTATCTTGCGCCCATGCTAACATGCACTTGCCACGTGTCAACATCACAGCAAATCTTCTAACATGCGCCGGACACGTGTCACCATCACATGCTGCCGACAATCGACATCGTCATGTCATTGCCATGTCAGCACAATAATTCTGCTACCGACAGCCACCGGACACATGTCACCATCTTCGCAGAAGCAGCACCACGTGTCAAAGATCAACGTGCGTCGCGACGCGAAAGGCCAAGTTTTCCCTCTAAATAGAGGCCGAATTTTAGATTTCATTTCATACTTTCTTCTAAGGAATTCCTTAAGAATACTAAGAAGATTGTGTCTTATTTGTTTATTTACCGCTTTCTGTAATTAATTTTATTTACTTTTCGCAACAGTATTTTCTTTTCTTTACTTTTCAGTTTTTACTAGTCAGCATGAGTAGGTAACTCTCTTCTGCTGGGGTGAAAGGTTAATCTTTTATTACTAATATTTAGATTAATCTCCTTTAATTATAATAAATAAACTATTTAAAACCTGAATTAATGAGGATACCGCCTTTATGGTCTGTTGGAATTAATAAAATTGGTTTTAACTTGACTAAACTGGATACCGCCTGTATGGTCAATTGGAATTAATTATAAATTTGACTTAATTAGAATACCGCATATATGGTCGGTTGGTAATATCACGCAAAGTTATATATTATATTAAGTTAGATATCTAAAATAGTAGCATAAAAGTGGATCCTATAATCCAGCATTTTCTTTATTTTAGTTTTCCTTTTTAATTTCCAGCATTTACTTTTCAGCATTTACTTTATGTCTTTTATTTTATTTAAGCTTTTACTAGCGCCTTAGATATGTGTGGTAACTAAACCCGTTATCTGGGGTTGTGATGAATTCCAATATTACCGGTTTATAAGGGGTTATTTTATAGTTTGGGTAATATAAAGGTTTATTTATTAAGTCTTAAGCTTAATGCTTCTTGTTAACTGGCCATTAATAAGATTGATCTGGTAAACTTAAAAAAAACTTGATGAAGGAATTTTAGGTTTCAGCCTTAGACTTAATAGCTCACGATCTTCCTTGAGGATAAATAAACCTTTAATAGATTTCCTTACAGGATAGACATATACCTGTCGGGCGGGGGTAGCCACAATTGGAACTTAATCTTAATGAATTCAAGTAACTTGGTTAATATAGACATATGATTAATTGGGTTATACTGGGTATTTGCATCTGACCATCGACAGAGGCTTTTGCATAATTTCGTGTTCCAGGTTAGTAAACCAGTATATTTCACAAAGATGAAATAACCACTTCATCTTTAAAATATATTGGAAAGATTTACAACCCTGGATAGTTTAATAATCTTGAATTTTCATCAATTTATTTTCGCACAATTTTATTTACTTGTTTTAAGTTTAAAGTTACCATCTAATCAAACAATCAATCCATTATATACTCATAAAAATTTGGCTTCATAAATTAATAGCTTAGGTATTATGTCCTCGTGGGATCAATACTTTTTATACTACTTGAACGATACGTGCGCTTACATTATACGTGTGTGATTACGCCGGTCAAAAGTGTTGGGAAGCGGCCGCGAGTGTGCAGCGGAAAATCAAAATTATTATGCCGCTTTCCCTTTGCCCAATACCCATTTGATTTGATTATTCTACAAGCCTAGGCATGTTACTATATATTCTAAGCATAAAACTAATAAAACATGCAAAGAACATAAACCTAAACATGCTAACTATCATAAGAACTCTAATTAAAATAAAGAAAGAAAAAGACTTACTTGAACCGAAGACTCTTCCAGTCCTCCCTACAATCTACAAGCTTTTCTCGAACTCAGCAAGCTCTTCCACGTTCCAAAGAGCCACCCAAGTGTGTGGCCTCCAAAAATGCACAAACCAAAGCCAAAACTAAACGGCAAGACTACGCCTTGAGTACACAAGTATTTTGCTCTTGGTGATAGCCTAGACAAATACATCAAAACTTTTAACTCGAGGTTCCTCTAGTCAATTAGACTTAAGTATCCTCAAAATCAATGGCTTACTCTTAAAATTTAGAGTTGCTCACTTATATAAACCCAAGATATGAAAAGTTTTGGAGTAAAAAATTTGTGAAGAATTCTTTGGGTTTATATAGTGCTCCAAAGACAACAAAAGTAATTAAGAATCCGATGTGGGATAAAAGCTAATTTAATCTTAGCCATTGAAACTTAATTTAGTGGTTTAATGAGATTATAAAACCCTACTAAGAGTTTGGGCCGAATTGGAATTCAAAATAAATAATTTTTTTTACTATTCACGTGAATAGTAATTTAATATTTTTTTAATTCCAATTCCCAAAGTACCCCTATCGTCATTCACCAATCTCTAAGCCACTATGGAATCTCATAAATGATCTGTTCAATAATTAAACACATTGAACCATTTATGAACAATTCCTACAGCAATCATATATGCTGTTATATTTGTACTGTGCACTGTTAACCATTGATTTCGACTTTGTTATGTGTGACCTTTTGGGTTCCCCTCAAGTTGGACATGAAATGAATCGTGATAATTTAATTGAACATAAATTATCCTCCGATCAGATGTTCGTTCGATTTCAATGACCTAGGTTGACATCTAGCAATATGCCAAGGCTCCCAAATGAGAAGGAAATATATATATACCCATTCTGTATGCGATTTACATATGATACGGTCCCTCGCCTCACTGTATCCCCACCTATTGACCTAGGGTACGGAAAATGTCTACCCATATGGTCAAAAGGTATGATGTTGATAGTGTCATGAATCGTGCTAACCCAAGAATCTCACATGATTCTTCCGTTGTGGCCACAGTCTCAAGCACTGATCACACATATCAACCCGCGAACTGGAATACTACTCTTATAAGAAAATATTATCCGAGAGAGTGGCGATTCTCTGTTTTATCTTTACAAAATTCATGTGATTCAACAAATGACCCAATCATACCCTTATGACCGGATCTTTTGAACCGGGGAATGAGAATGTCAAAGTTATTTGATCCACACATAAGATTATAAAGACCTCAAGTTTAAGGACTAGTCATATAATCGATACATGAAAGTTCTCACAGACACATGGGATAAACACTCCATATGAAAACTTCAGCGGTTAGTTCGATGGACACGAGCAACTCATGCATCTATATGATACACCAAGTGGACAGATCTCCGTTAGTAGCCCATGAGATCGGCTACCCCACTTAAGGGCAGATCATATCATCATGCTAGTCTCTCCGCTTTGTGAACGCCTAGATTATTCACAAAACTATGAATATGAACATTTAAGAGTAATGATTCTCATATGGCGTGGAAGCCATCGTCTTATTACTCCAAGAGCTTTATTACAGTGTTGATGATTCATATAAGTTATGTAACACGTATAATAAAAATTGCCATTTTATTAATTATTGAAAATATTACAAATACATGTACATATAGCCCATCCACAAGTTAGGTATAGGGCATATCCCTAAAAATCTCCCACTTGGACTATAGCCAACTAGTATGAATCTGGACACCATACTCTCGGGTGTGCCTATCATGCTTTTGTTGAGTCAGCCCTTTAGTCAGAGAATCTGCAAGATTATCTTCTGTAGGTATTTTCTCTATAATAACTTCTTTTCTCTCAACAATCTCCCTGATAAGATGAAATTGCCTGAGTACATGCTTGGATTTCTGGTGGGACTTTGGTTCCTTTGATTGAGCAATGGCGCCCGAGTTGTTATAGTACATCGTGACACCATTCTTTATCACGGGAAGCATTTCCAACTCCGTGATGAACTTTTTTATCCAAACTGTATATTTAGCTGCCTCAGATGCTGCAATATACTCGGCTTCAGTGGTGGAGTCCGATGTAGTTGACTACTTTGAGCTTTTCCAACTTACAGGACCGCCATTTAAAGTAAACATATATCCTATTTTCGATCTGCTGTCATCCCTATTGGTCTGAAAGATCGCATCACAGTAACCAATGACTTTCATTTCAGAACAATCTCCGTATGTCAAAAACACATCCTTAGTTCTTCTCAGATACTTGAGGATTATTTTGACAGCTGGCCAGTGTTGTTCACCAGGATTTGCCTGATACCTGCTCGTTATGCTAAGAGCATAAGAGACATTAGGTCTTGTACATAGCATGGCGTACATGATCGATCCTTGTAGGACACAGAAATCGGCGACGATGTTCCAGGCTCGCGGCCTAGTTGGGAGTACGGAGTAGCCCGCGGGGGAACTAAACTGGAGAAATAAAATGGAGTTACCACCCAGTGTGAACTGGGAAAATGATTTAAGGCCGCACTCACCCCTCGCAAGGGAAGACCTCAAACCGTTGGGTTCGAAATGGTCCCTTACTTATTCCACTTGTAATGAATGGATTTTTGCAATAATCTAACCAAGTCTAAACAACAATAACCTACATCTAAGTTCGCATACAACCTATATCTAAGTTTGCATATAACCTATATATCTAAGTTTGCATATAACTTATATCTAAGTTTGCATGCATAAAAGTAAGTCGAAATAACGGCAAGCACGCGATCTCATGAACATATTGAATTATCAAACGCGAAAAATAAATAATAACCTAAACATAAACATAAATTAAATTCCTAATGCAAAAGAAATAACTAATCATGCTCGGAAATAACCAACTAAATCATGCATAAAAGGAAATAACATACTAGATGACTAAATCGTAAAAATAACATACTAAATGACTAAATCATACGTAAACACAGGGTTGGATGAAATGAAATATGTGAGCCTCTCAAGCGGTATGTGGCATTGTATCCCGAGTGCAGATCGCACTGCCGTCCATTCGAATTCGGCTACGGAATTTACATCTGGGTTTCCTTCCGATATACCGTAAGAGATAACACATATTCCATTCATCCGAAGGTCATATCATACACCATTCAACAATACTCATGCGAAGTAAAATAAGAAGATAAATAAAAAATAAAGGAGAATAAATAAAAAGGGTGCCCTCAGGTCTAACCACTTAAGTCGTCTCTTGGAAGTGCACTACTCGGTTGTCGAAAGGGTTAATGCTCATCAACTTTTCTGATTTACTGGTTCGTTGTTTTCCTTCATTGCCTCACAATTTTGGGCTGCTGTTTCCTCTGTTTTTGCTGTATTTCTGGTCGTTGTGTTTGGTTATTGTTTGCGGTATTCGAGGGGCTGTTTTGAGGTTGTTTGTGCAGTTTTTTGGGAATGTTTTTGTTGGAGTTTTTTTATGTTCTGGTTAGGTAGTTTTTTTGGGACTGTTTTGTGGTATTTTTGGGGTGCAGTTTGCGGGTTTAAAGGTACAGTTTGGTGCAGTTTGGGTAGAGTTTGCGGGCAATTTAGGGGCTGATTTGGGGACTGTTTGGGCCTGAATTTAAGGGCAATTTGAGCGTGAAGGAGGGCTTCTGTGGGGGCTGTTTGGTGCGTGTTGTAGGGGGAGTTGTGGCGTGATGAAGGGCTTTAAGCGTGAAGATGGGCTGCTGAATGAAGGGCAGTGGCGTGAATGGAGGGCTTTAGGCGTGAAGGTGGGCTGTTGAATGAAGGGCAGTGGCGTGAATGAAGGGCTTTAGGCGTGAAGGTGAGCTGCTGAATGAAAGGCAGTGGCATGAATGGAGGGCTTTTGGCATGAATGTGGGCTGCTGAATGAAAAGCAGTGGCATGAATGGAGGGCTTTAGGCATGAATGTGAGCTGCTGAATGAAGGGTAGTGGCGTTAATGGAGGGCTTTTGGCATGAAGGTGGGCTGATGAATGAAGGGCAGTGGCGTGAATGAAGGGCTTTAGGCGTGAAGGTGAGCTGCTAAATGAAGGGCAGTGGCGTGAATGGAGGGCTTTTTTGCATGAAGAGTTTGTGAGGGTTGGTTTGTTTGTCGCAGTGTGTGATTCAGCTGAAGGGTTATTTGTGAGGAAGAGAGGCGTGAGGGAGAAGGGAATGTTAGGGGGTTTTTAAGGTTGGGTTTATTCTTCTTTTTATAGGCAAGGGTTGAGGTTTACCTTATACGGGTAGGAAAACCAAGATTGTGTAATTATGGGGGAATATTTAATTTATGTGTCATAAGGAAATGATCTCCTTAATTAGGAAGAGGATTATTTTAGTTTAGGAAAGAGATTTAATTTAATTAGGAATGTGATTTATGGGATTTGATTTGATTTTATTAATTTGGGAAGGTGATTTGGTTTGATTTCAACATGTGTTTAATGTGTGAATTTTTTATTTTGGATTTGTTTTAATGGGTTTGGGTGTGAATGTGGTACCTTGGGCGTGTGGTTGGAGTTTTGGTGGGCTTGGTGTGGATTGCGGGGGTTTTGGGCCAAGGATGTGTGGCTTGCGGGGATTTTGGGTCTAGGATAAGTTTTAAAACAGAGGTCCAACGAACGAACCCACAGCTAAGCAAACGAATTAAGTCCAACAAGACATTGATTTCTGAATTTCCCTTCCGACGTCCGTTTCCCACGACTTCCGTGACTGAAATAGGTAGTGCCTCCATATGAGACTCATCATCGGGACTTATATGCAAAAATTCAGTGCCTACAGTCGACCCCACTTTGATGGGACTTGTGCAGTGTGTGACAGTGACAATCCTATCAAAGTTATGCAATGCATTTTTACTTACCTGGCTCGCCAGCTGCCACCTAACTTGCCTGCTGCTTCGAACTAAGTTGATGATGTGGTGAGGTGCAGTGACCCATGAGGTTCATCCCTGCAAGATACTGCGATCTCTAGGAATCACTACCGAACTGAACTGATGAGAGGTGGTCCATTTTCGAACTGTACTCCATTTTTGGAGCGCCATTTTCGGCATGCTAAACCTCATTTTGAGGCGTCGCTGATGTGATGGTTGTCCATTTTTGAACTGTGCTCCATTTTTGGAGTGCCATTTTCGGCATGCTAAACCTCATTTTGAGGCATTGTGATATGATGGTGGTCCATTTTTGAACTATGTTCCATTTTTGGAGCACCATTTTCGGCATGCTAAACCTCATTTTGAGGCATCGCTGATGTGATGTTGGTCCATTTTTGAAATGTGCTCCATTTTTGGAGAGCCATTTTTTGCATGCTAAACCTCATTTTGAGGCATCGCTGATGTGATGGTGGTCCATTTTGGAACTGTGCTCCATTTTTGGAGCGCCATTTTCGGCATGCTAAACCTCATTTTGAGGCATCGCTGATGTGATGATGGTCCATTTCCGAACCGTTACTTGATGAGAGATGGCTCATTTTGGAACCGTTTCTTGATGAGAGATGGCTCATTTTTGAACCGTTACTTGATGAGAGGTGGCTCATTTTTTAACCGTTACTGGATGAGAGGTGGCTCATTTTAGAACCGTTACTGGATGAGAGATGGCTCATTTTTGAACCGTTACTTGGTGAGATGTGGCTCATTTTTGAACCGTTACTTGATGAGAGATGGATCATTTTTAAACCATTACTTGATGATGTTGGTTTCTATTGATGTCCCAATATCATTTAAGCCACGAAATTGAATGAATACTATAATGAAATGTGGCGGAAACACACTTACATTGAACGGATTGGATGTGATGCTCAACAAAATTTTCCTTCCCTTCAAGCTACTCCAAGATTCGGCCAAGAGAAGCTTTGTTGATGAAGATGATGAAGCTCCAAGCTTTAGGATTCCAAGCTCTAAGATTCAGTTCCCTATCACCTTGTATTTGATCCTTGTTGTGCTAGCAAAGATAAAAGAAAAAATCCAATTTTTCCCTCCAATGGAGCTCACGGTTTCACTGTATTTTGGGAGAGAGAATGAGTTCTGTTTTTCTTCATCTATTTGGCTTCAAAAATGTAAAAGAAGAATGAAAAAACAATTACCAAATATTTGGTAAATGGTTTACAAAAGTCAAAGCCAATTTTGGCTCCAAAATTGTAATAAATGGCCACACCTAACTCCATCATGAATAGTGACAACATGTCACTCACCAAAAGTGACTTTTGACATCTATCACAAATAAATGACAAGTGATGTGACTCGCGATGTGACTTGTGGGCCCCACTCGGATTCAAAATGCGAGTGGCTAATTCCGAATTAACGAACTTCCGTCGCGACGTAATAATTATGCCTAGCGAAATTACTATTCATGTCGTTAACGAATTAATTCTAAATTAATCGTTTGCCCGATTTAAAATTTAATTTTAATTCCGCGTCGAAATCCAATTTCGTTTAATATATCGAATATATTATTTTATCGATTAATTCCAAATTAATCTTTCTCTCTCTTCAAATAGTACTTTATCCAAGATAAAGTGTCTCCGCGATTAATCATAGATTAATCATGCTCGAATCATACGTCATTGGTGAATCTTCGGGAAGCGACCCAAGAGATCCCTCGATATGTTGGCAGTAAATACGGTCGTCGGACTATCCGAACACGTACGTACCTCGTACTACGTTTTTACCGATTTACGAGACAAGGTTGGCTTCTAGCAAAGCGCCATGCCTACCCAATTCTTCAGAAACATTCTTACTGGAATATACGATCTATGTCAGACGTAGTGTACCGTAGTATTTTGTATTGCGATCCAGTATCGGATGTCACGTGCAAGGCTTGAGGCTGGATTAGTGTCTGCCCCGTACGAAGCACATATCGGATATTAAGTAACTAGTCTATTTGAATCGGATAATCATGACCTTGTCATATTATCCCGATGGTTGCAACACTATAGAGAACGAGTTCTGAATCACTGCGTGATCATCATCTCCATATGTCTGAAGTGATACTTCCGTCTTGACATCACATCCAATACACTACGATTCTCAATAAACCCAGAAGAGGCGTACACAGAACCGGTTAAAGCCCTGCATGACCAAAACCAAAGTTTACCGATTGTCGCAAGTACTAGCGATGCAAGTCTCAGGTTAAGACCAAATACACCAACCTTGAAGCGGACTCCCATAGACACATATATATACTACCAATGGGATTCCGCGGGGTCTATCCAAAGCGAACCTGTTTTCCGTACCATCGGTAAAACACAACCTCCTATCGCACTTGCATAAGTATCCAATACTTAAATATATGAGAACTATGCCATTATGCCCTCATAACGTGCACAAGTGCAATACTAGTCTATTCTGCATTATCGATGTCCAATCTCGATAATACTATGACTATGGATATTTAATGATTAAACCTTTATGGATTGATATTGTCTCATATCATCTCAATCCGGAATAATCATAAGGACTTTTACCATTTATATATCAAAGTAAATAAATTACAAAACGGCAAAAGGAAATTTCATTACAACATAGTTAATTTTGTACAAAAACACAATGTCTTTTACAAACAGTGACGCTATGGGTCATAACTGTCCACAATCTCCCACTTGGCCTATAGCCAGTCACTCAAGCATCTAATACCTGAACTATGTACATGTCGCTCAAACTTTTGCTGAGGAATAGCATTCGTCAGCGGATCTGCCATGTTGTCATCTGATGCGACCTTCTCGACCTTCACATCGCCACGAATGTATGATCTCTCGAATCAGATGGAAACATCGAAGAACATGCTTGGATCGTTGATGAGACCGCGGCTCCTTAGCCTGTGCTATAGTTCCGTTATTGTCATAATACAATGGAACGGGCTCAGCTGCTAACAGAACTACTCCTAATCCAATTAGGAATTTTCGGATCCAAACTGCTTCCTTTGCTGCTTCAGCTGCAGCAATGTACTTCGCTTCTGTTGTTGAATCGGCAACAGTCTCTTGCTTGGAAGATTTGCAGCTCACTGCTCCGTTATTCAAACAAAATATGTACCCAGATTGTGACTTACTGTCGTCTTTGTCGGTTTGGAAACTTGCATCGGTATACCCAGTTACCTCAAGTTCTTCATCTCCATAGATTAAGAAAGCATCCTTAGTTCGTCTAAGATACATAAGGATATTCTTAACCGCCATCCAGTGACCTTCACATGGATCGGCCTGATATCGACTACACATGCTCAAAGCATATGAGACATCTGGTCGCGTACATATCATGGCATACATGATCGATCCGACTGCCGAGGCGAACATTATCCGACTCATGTTGTCTCTCTCATCTTGAGTTTTATGACACATGTCCTTAGATAGATAGATGCCATGTGACACTTGCAACAGTCCTCTTTTGGACTGATCCATGTTGAATCTCTTCAACACTTTGTCAATATATGTACTCTGGGAGAGTCCAAGCAGCTTTCTAGATCTATCCCGGTGGATCTTTATTCCTAAAATAAAGGCTGCTTCTCCCAGATATTTCATGGAGAATTTCAATGAAAGCCAAGCTTTCACCGACGTTAGCATGGGAATGTCATTGCCTATAAGTAATACATCATCAACTTAAAGGACAATAAAAGTCAGTGGTCTCCACTAACTTTCTTGTATACACAAGGATCATCTTCGTTTTGAATGAAATCATTATCTTTTATGATCTCATCAAAACGTTGGTTCCATGACCGCGATGCTTGCTTCAGTCTATAAATGGACCGATTTAACTTACAAACCTTTTTTGCAAGTCTAGGCACGATAAAACCGTCAGGCTGTTGCATATAAACATCCTCTGAAAGGTTTCCGTTAAGGAAAGCGTTTCTAACGTCCATCTGCCATATCTCGTAATCGAATTATGCAGCAATTGCTAGCATTATCCGAATGGATTTAATCATGGCAACGGGTGAGAAAGTTTCGTCGTAATCGACACCATGTCGTTGACGATACCCCTTCGCTACAAGCCTAATTTTGTATGTTTGTACGTTTCCATCCATGTCGATCTTCTTCTTGAAGACCCATTTGTATCCAATAGGCTTTATGCCTTCTGGTGCATCAACCAGTGTCCAAACTTGGTTGGTGTACATGGAATCCATTTCGGACTTCATGGCTTCTTGCCATAAAGCGGAATCGATATCTTGTATCACTTCCTCATACGTAGCCGGTTCGTTATCCTCAATGAGATTAATATCTACATGATGTGAGATCAGAAACCCATACCTCTCAGGTTGTTTCCTGACTCTCTCCGACCTACGCGGTCCTTGTGTAATAGAAGATTATGGTATAGTCTCATCCAGGATGGACTGTTCTTGTTCCGTTGAGGATTCTATGACAGGAACAGTATCACTCCGATTTTCATCGAGTTCTACTTTCCTCCCACTGACCACTGCATTTAGGAATTCCTTCTCAAGGAAAACTACATGTAGAGCAACAAATACTTTGTTCTCTCATGGGTGATAGAAGTAATATCCTTTGGTTTCCCTAGGATATCCTACGAATAGGCATTTATCCGATTTGGGCTCAAGTTTGGTACCTTCCAAACATTTGACATATGCCCAGCATCCCCAAATCTTCAGGAATGAGAAACCCGGTTTCTTTCCTGTCCATATCTCATATGGTGTCTGTTGTACAGACTTTGACGGAACCTTATTCAAAATAAGAATTGTACTGTTTAATGCATATCCCCAGAAGGAAATAGGTAGCTCAGTGCGACTCATCATAGACCTTACCATGTCCAACAAAGTTCGGTTTCTCCTTTCGGACACACCGTTTAATTGCGGTGTTTCAGTAGGAGTCCACTGTGAAAGAATACCATATTCTTTCAAGTAATCTAGAAACTCATTGCTCAAGTATTCGCCACCACGGTCCGACCGTAATGTCTTTATACTTTGCCGGTCTGTTTTTAAACTTGTGTGTCAAACTCTTTGACTTTCTCAAAAGTTTCTGACTTGTGTCTCATACGATACACATAACCATAACATAATCCATCATCCGTAAAAGGTTACAAAGTATTCGTATCCACCTCTAGCCTGGCTAGACTTGGGCCCACATACGTCACTATGAACGAGGGCTAACAGTTCGGTGGCTCGTTCACCCTTACCGCTAAGAGGTGATTTAGGCATTTTGCCTAATAATCAAGATTCGCAGACGTCATATGAATTTGGATCAAATCCGTCCAAGTACCCACTCTTCGAAAGTGTGGATATGCGAGTCTTGTTTATGTGTCCCAGACGACAGTGCCACATATAAGTTTCATCTATATTACTCATTTTAAGCCATTTGTTTGTTATATTATATGTTTGAGATTGATTTATATTCAAAATATAAAGACCATTATTTGCAACATAGTGCAAATTTCTACATCATTTTTATACAAAAACACCCGGTGTTCCTGAATACAAAAGTATTCCCACATTGGGTTAACATAGATACATAAATAATATTCCTAGTCAAACTAGGTACATAATAACAGTCATTAAGTTCAAGTACATGCCCCGAGGGCAGTTCTAAAACAAAAGTGCCAACGGCCAAAACGGCGACTGGTGCCTCATTTCCGACGTGTAGATCAATCTCCCCTGAGGCCAGTCTCCTACTAATCCACAGATCCTGCACATCAGTACATATATGAGTACCACAACCAGAATCAAAAATCCAATTTTTAAAACTAGAAATAGTCATGTTTATCTCAATAATATTCATACCTGAAGCTAGTGCCTTGCCCGCTTTAATCTCCTTCTGGAGCGCCTTGTACTCGCGGCAGTCACGCTTCCAGTGACCCCGCTTGCCACACTGGAGGCAAACATCCTGAGATTTGTCCTTAGGCTTCCCAAAAGCCTTTGACGATTTGGCCTTGCCCTTTCTTTTATGCTTCTTCTTCTTCACACCTCCAGTCGCCTTGGGCCCAGCCCTCGTTGCCTGAGATGTCGAAGAAAAGTGCGCCTCGCGCTTGTTGCCCTTAAGCATCCCCCTTTCAGCTTCCTTGAGAATTGACAACAACTCTCCAAGAGTATCATCAGTGTTCATCAGGTTATAGCTTATGATGAACTGTTTCCAAGTGTCGGGGAGAGATTGCAAGATCATATCTATGGTAATCTCAGCCTCTAAGATAATCCCCATCTTAGCCAGTTCATCTATGTCAGCAATCATCTGTACCACATGGGACTCAACAGACATGCCTTCTGACAGACATGAACGGAATAACTTCTTCACTAACTCATATCTTTGCGACCTTCAGTTAGATCGGTGAAGATCGTGCAACCTCGCCAACATGTTATAGGGATCCAGTCCCTGTTCTGTCGACGGAAATGCTGAGTCATAGCAGCAAACATAATTGACTGAGCAGTTTCGCAATCATCGCTGTGAGTCTTCCAAAGCTCCAGTTCAAGTAGCTCATCAGGTTTGGGCTTAGGCCCAAGAGGTCCTTGTATAGTATATAACATCCTCTCGGCTCCAAGGAAAATCCTCAGATTTATTTCCCAATCGGCAAAGTTCATGCCCTTGAAGACATTTTCGCCCATGATAATGTCTCGGACATTTCCCTTTCCTGTCATCTTGATTACGATAGTGTAACTATCTAATCAACGATATATGGGTACAGTCTAACTGTTACAAGAAAAATAACATTATATTAGTCCAACTAATAAAATAATTTTGACGAAATAATATGAAATCGCGTAAAGCTAAGTATCTGAATGAAATTGCAAATTCAATACTAGCCTCCCACTATTTTTCGACGAGCCTCTAACCCTCTGTCGAGTACTCGGGAAACCCAGTTTCCTAGTGGGCTAGGATCCCGTTAAATAACACACAACCTTGACTTTGGCCAACAAGCTGTATGATATTTAATTAGGTAGATCTCAAAGATCAATTGGATCTAATCCAATTCCTAGATCCGGTAGGTGGACATCCAAGTCCGAAACATATGTACAATATATATGCCAATATATCCAATATATTTTCCTAACCTTTTCCTCTGAATCAACTAAGCCTTGGCTTTGGCACAACAAGCTTAATGATTCCAGTTAAGCGGGACCCATTGACATGGAAAGCTTCGTAATCAATGTCGATGGACAAAAAGTGATCTTGACTTTGACCAACAAATCACGACTTGGACAAGACACCGATATGGAACAAAACTCTCATGATTCAAACATATCCGCAATTGACAAAGGTCTTGACTTTGGCCAACAAACCAATGCCAAGTTTGGATCTTGAGTAAGAATCACTCAACGGAAGGAAATAACGTTTAATATGTTTTGAAGGATTTTCGCGTAAATTGGCAACCAATTTATTATCTTTGTTAAGGTCTCATCATTCACCCTTAAGCATGCCTTCTAAAAGCATAATAAGACGCGGAAAGTAAACTAATAATAATATGCGGATGGATATTTAAACAGATTGTTCCTAGAACAAATCACTCACTTTCCTCTCCCCGGCTAGCACTATTCTACTTCTACCCAATTACATAATACAATAATAGAAACCTCATTAGCATTGAGGGGAATTAGGTGAGAAGAGAATACAAAGAAATAATGAGAGAGAAGGCTGGACACGCAGGTCCAATTTATAAATTCCGAATTTACAATAATTTCTAAAATTGCCCTTTCCCTTCTAATATCCATCTGATATACGCTATTCATACATCACATCCATGTATTCATTCAAGTATGTTATTCAATAAAACTAATCAAATTAATTATCTTTGAATATTAGTGATCATCCAATGTTCAAACAACGATTTGATTTGCGCGAGTCCAACTCGTTTGAGAATAAGTACTTAAAGTACGAATTCTTGAATTATATCGAACTACTCGTTAAATCTAATTTAATCCCTATTCAATGCTAATTCATGTATTTAATTCCAAATTAAATATCTACAATTTTTAATGCGCTTTAATGATTAAGATTCCAAATCTAATCCTTTCGGGTCTCAAAGCCCAACTAACATCCAATGTTCGTTTAATTAAAGTCCGATGGGCTTTCAATTGATTTTATAAGGCATGGGCTTTGGTCAATATGGGTCAAACCCAATTGCCAAGCCCAATTGAGGAATCACCCTCATATGCCAAAAAACCAATTTTAGCCCATAAGGCCCAATTAAACTTTTAAAGCCCATTTATTACATTTGGATTTAATGGAATGATTTAGGCCCAATTTAGATCCAATCCAATTGGCCTAAACCAATTTGGCCCAACCAAGCCCATTATGCCCAAATATAACATTTTCAAGCCCAATTCAAAATTATACCCATTAATCAAATTTTAATATTCTAAATTTTAAAATCCAATTAACTAAAGTGTAATACATCAATTAATTATCTAAATCCATATTTCCAAAATACAATTTAATTAATTAATCATGTTCTCATTTGTTCAACTTATGTCAAACAATTTTTGAATCAAAAAATCATCTCATTACATGCAAGGAAGCTCTCGGCCATATTAAGGATTTTTCTCCGATTTCGTTTTTCAATCCGATCGAATTACAAATCGACATTTCCAATTCGTTTCAAGTCATCCAATGATCATCAAAACAAAAATACCAAGACTTCCAAGGGTAATACTAAATTCGGCCATGCTTATTATTTGAGGAAAAATTCATCCAATTTGTTTTTCACAAAATTGATCATAAACAACTCAAAGTCATCCATCCATAAACATGTTCAAAAAAGTAATTTATTCAAAACATGCTCAAAATCAATTTACCCAAATTTTACCCTAAAATATTTCATGCTTAAACAAGGCTCATTGATACCATTGTTGGTTTCTATTGATGTCCCAAGATCATTTAAGCCACGAAATTGAATGAATAATATAAAGAAATGTGGCGGAAACACACTTACATTGAACAGATTGGATGTGATGCTCAACAAAATTCCTTCCCTTCAAGCTACTCCAAGATTCGGCCAAACGAAGCTTTATTGATGAAGATGATGAAGCTTCAAGCTTTAGGATTCCAAGCTCTAAGATTCGGTTCCCTATCACCTTGTATTTGATCCTTGTTGTGCTAGCAAAGATGAAAGAAAAAATCCAATTTTTCCCTCCAATGGAGCTCACGGTTTCACTGTATTTTGGGAGAGAGAATGAGTTCTGTTTTTCTTCTTCTATTTGGCTTCAAAAACGTAAAAGAAGAATGAAAAAACAACTACCAAATATTTGGTAAATGGTTTACAAAAGTCAAAGCCAATTTTGGCTCCAAAATTGTAATAAATGGCCACACCTAACTCCATCATGAATAGTGACAACATGTCATTCACTAAAAGTGACTTTTGACATCTATCACAAATAAATGACAAGTGATGTGACTCGCGATTTGACTTGTGGCCCCACTCAAATTCAAAATAGGAGTGGGCCCGCAAACACTTCCGGGCTCGGTTTCGCTAATTCCGAATTAACTAACTTCCATCACGACGTAATAATTATGCCTAGCGAAATTACTATTCACGTTTCTAACGAATTAATTCTAAATTAACTCGTTTGCCTGAATTAAAATCTAATTTTAATTCCGCGTCGAAATCCAATTTCATTTAATATATCGAATATATTATTTTGTTGATTAATTCCAAATTAATCTTTCTCTCTCTTCAAATAGTACTTAATCCAAGATAAAGTGTCTCCGCGATTAATCCTAGATTAATCATGCTCAAATCATACGTCATTGGTGAATCTTCGGGAAGCGACCCAGAGATCCCTGGATATGTTGGTAGTAAATACAGTTGTCGGACTATCCGAACGCGTACGTACCTCGTACTACATATGTCTATAGAAAACGAGTTCTGAATCCCTGCGTGATCATCATCTCTATATGTCTGAAGTGATACTTCCGTCTTGACATCACATCCAATACACTACGATTCTCAATAAACCCAGAAGAGGCGTACAAAGAACCGGTTAAATCCCTGCATGACCAAAACCAAAGTTTTCCGATTGTCGCAAGTACTGGCGAAGCAAGTCTCAGGTTAAGACCAAATACACCTACCCTGAAACGGACTCCCATAGACATATATACATACTACCAATGGGATTCCGCGGGGTCTATCCAGAGCGAAGCTGTTTTCCGTACCATCGGTAAAACACAACCTCCTATCACACTTGCATAAGTATCCAATACTTAAATATATGAGAACTATGACGTTATGCCCTCATAACGCGCACAAATGCAATACTAGTATATTCCGCATTATCGATGTCCAATCTCGATAATACTACGACTATGGATATTTAATGTTTAAACCTTTATAGATTGATATTGTCTCGTATCATCTCAATCCGGAATTAATCATAAGGACTTTTACCATTTATATATCAAAGTAAATAAATTACAAAACGGCAAAAGGCAATTTCATTACAACATAGTTAATTTTGTACAAAAACACAATGTCTTTTACAAACAGTGACGCTATGGGTCTTAACAGTCCAACAAATGAGAGGTGGCTTATTTTTGAACCATTACTTGATGAGAGATGGCTCATTTTCTAATCGAGCTGCATGAGAAAGGGTAGACTGGTCGCCCCTAGTCTCGGTTCATCTTTCTGTCCTTTGCTACTTTTCATTTTCTTCAACACTTGCGAATAAAAACAAAACACCAAAAGAATGCAAGTACATCACGTGTATGTTGGGTTTCTCTAAGGTCCTAAGGATCATTTTAAGTATAGAAACATCATGTGAATAAATCAAAGAAGTTACGGAATACTTACAATGATCAGTTGAGCGATGCGACGAACACAAAAAATTCTTTTTATGCCCTTTAAAGCTCACAGTCTTCACTGGTTTATGTCCTCCAAGATTCGGCCATGGTCCTCCATTGATTCTCCAAGCTCCAAGTGGTGATTCCATTCTCACAAGTGCGGTTCCCTATCACCTTCGGAAGACCCCGAATGTGTGCTAGTACTCTTGATTTTGCAACAAAATCATCATATTTTCTTCCTTATTGCTCTCGGCTTTTTGGCAAGAAAATTGAGAGAGATTTGGCCATTGGCCGTGAGAGGGAGAGAGTGAGAGAGAAGAGAGAAATGTGTTGTGTGTGTTGGATTTAGATTTAAAAAATCTAATACACAAATCAACTTTCTAAAAGTCAAAGCATTAAAGCCACAACCACCTCCATCAACTATTCACATCACTCAATGAATAGTGACTGGTTGTCAATCACTCAAAGTGAAAAGACATCCATCACTTGAATGACTATTGATTTGATGCTAGATGTGACTTGTGGGCCGCACTTTAATTCGCAAGGCGAGTGCGCTCGCAAACACTCCCGGGCTCGGGTTCGCTAATTCCAAATTAACAAATTTTCCGTTGCAACAATTTTTAAATCTAATTTAATTAAATAACTTTGCCTAGCAAAATTACTATTCACGTCGCTAACGAATTAATTCTAAATTAACTCGTTCGCCCGAATTAAAATCTAATTTCAATTCCGCGTCGAAATCCAATTTCGTATAATATATCGAATATATTATTTTATCGATTAATTCCAAATTAATCGTTCTCTCTCTTTAATAATAATTTATCCCATATAAAATATCTCCGTAATTAATCCCAGATTAATTTTATATCTCATCTAATTAATCCCAGATTAATTAAGTGCGAGGCATGCGTCATCGGTGAATCTTCGGGAAGCGACCCATGAGATCCCGGATATGTTGGAAGTAAATTCGGTCGTCGGACTATCCGAACACGTAAGTACCTAATACTACATTTATACTGATTTACAAGACAAGGTTGGCTTTTAGCAAAGCTCCATGCCTACCCAATTCTCCAGAAATATTCTTACTGGAATATGTGATCTATATCAGGCGTAGTATACGTAGTATTGCGTATTTCGATCCAGCATCGGATGTCACGTGCAAGGCCTGGGGATGGAATTATGTCTGCCCTGTACGAAGCACATATCGGATCTCTGGTAACTAGTCTCTATAATCAGATAAACATGACCTAGTCATAATATCCCGATAGCTGCAGCATATAAGAGAACAAGTTTCGTATCCTACGTGATCATCATCTCCACTATGACTGGAGTGATACTTCCATCTCGACATCACACCCAATACACTACGATTCTCAATATACCCAGAAGAGGCGTACACAGAACCTGTTAAAGCCCTGGACGACCAAAACCAAAGTATATTGATTGTCGCAAGTATTAGCGGTGCAAGTCTCAGGTTAAGACCAAATACACCTACCCTGATTCGGACTTCCATAGACACATAGTCATACTACCAATGGAATTCCGAGGGGTCTATCTAGAGCGAAGCTGTTTTCCGTACTATCGGTAAAACACAACCTCCTATTACACTTGCATGAGTATCCTATACCCAAATATATGAGAACTATACCGTTATGCCCTCACAACGCACATAAGTGTAATACTAGTCTTTTACGCATTATCGATGTCCAATCTCGATAATACTCTAACTAGGGATATTTAATGATTAAACCATCGTGGATTGATACTGTCTCATATCATCTCAATCTGGACCTAATCATATGGACCTTTCATCATTTATACATCTTGGTAATCTAATTACAAATGATGAAAGAGCAATTTCCTTTGTCACATAGTTAATTTGTACAACAACACCATGATCTGTACAAATAGTGACGCTATGGGTCATAATTGTCCAACAATCTCCCACTTGGCCTATAGCTAGTCACTCAAGTGTCTTACACCCGAACTATATACGGTTCGCTCAAACTTATGTTGAGGAAATGCTTTCGTCAGCGGATTTGCATGATTATCATCTGATGCGATTTATTCGATCATCACATCGCCACGGTGTATGTCATCTGATGCGATTTATTCGATCATCACATCGCCACGATGTATGATCCGAATGAATCAGATGAATAATCGAAGTATATATCTGGATCGTTGATGAGACCATTAATTCTTTAGCCTGGGCTGTAGCTTAGCTCAGCTGCTAAAAGAACTATATCTAATCTAATTAGATTTATTATCGACCCAAATGGCTTCTATTGTGATGCCTCAGCTGCAGCAACAATCCACTTTTGTTGTTTATTCGGTAACAGTATCTAGCTTGGAAAATTTCCAACTTACTGTTCCGTTATTCAAACTTTGTAGTACCGTTGTTACGACTTATAGTCGTTTATATCGGTTAGGAAACTTGCAGTAGTGAACCTAGTCACTTCAAGTTCTCATTCTCCATAGATTAAGACAACATCTTTTGTTCCTCTAAGATACTAAAGGATGTTCTTAATATAAATCCAGTGACTATCACTTGGATTGGCCCGATTTTGACTCCATATGCTCAAAGCGTATGAGACACCAGGTCGCGTATATTTTTCAATGTACGATTTCTCGGAGAGTTTTAACAACTTTAAATCTATCCCAGTAGATCTTTATTCCTAGAATAAAGGTTGTTTCTCCCAAGAATTCTACGGAGAATTTTCTTGAAAGCCAAGCTTTCACCGATTGTATTATGGGAATATCATTTCCAAGAAATGACATGTCATCATTACTTAGGACATTCATTGTCAGTGTGCTCCCACTAACCCTCTTATATACACAAGAATCATATTCGTTTTTGAATTAAATCATACACCATTATGACTACATCAAAACGATATAGTTCCAAGAACTCAATGCTTGCTTCAATCCATCCATGGATCGAATAACTTGCAAACCTTGTTTGCTTGTTTTGGTACGAAAAAACCTTCAGGATGTAGTAAACATCCTCCAAAAGGTTTCCGTTAAGGAAAACGGTTTTGGCATTCAGCTGCCATATTTCATGAATGAAATATGCAGCATCAGCAAGCATTATCCAAATGGATTTAACTATGGAAACGAGTAAACGGTTTCATCGTAATCGATACAATGTTGATAACGATACCTTTTCGCTACAAGCCTAGCTTTATACATTGGTATGTTGCCTTCCATGTATGTATTCCTTGAAGACTTATACAGTACCAATAGGCACAATGCCTTCCGGTACAACAACTAGTATCTAAACTTAGTTGGTATACATGGAATCCATTTCGGATATCATGGCACTTTGCCATAATAGGGAGTCGATACCTTGTATCACTTCCTCATACGTAGTCAGTTCGTATTCCTCAATAAGATTGACATCTTTATGAGGTGAGATCAGAAACCCATACCCCAGGTTGTTTTCTGACTCTCTCCGACTTACGTGCTTCTTTTGTATTAGAAGATTATTGGAATAGTTTCATCCTTGATGAACTATTTGTGTTCCATTAAAGAATCAGTGCCTGGAATAGTATTACTCAGATTTTCATCGAGTTTTACTTTCCTTCCACTTACCACTGCATATAGGTGTTCCTTTTAGGAAAACCGCATGGCGAGCAACAATTACATTGTTCTCTAGTGAGTTGTATAAATACTATACTTTGGTTTCCCTAGGATAACCCACAACTTAGGCATTTATCCGATTTGGGTTTTAGTTTGGTATCATCCAAAACATATGCCTAGCATACCCAAATCATCAGGAATGAGAAATCCTAGTTTATTTCCTGTTCATATCTAATATGAAATCTTTCTAACAGATTTTTATGGAACCTTATTCAAAATAAGTTCTACACTGTTTATGCGTATCCGTTGAAGGAAATGGTAGCTCAGAGCGACTCATGATCAACCTTATCATGTCCAATAAAATTCGGTTTCTCAGTTCGGACACACCGTCAAATTGACGTGTTCCGCGAGGAGTCCTCATTGAATGAATACTATACTCTTTCAAGTATATGAGAAACTTATTGCTTAAGTATTTTCATCATGGTCTAACCGTGACGGTTTTAATACTTTAGCCGATCTGTTTGTCTATTTCGTATCGAAACTCTTTGAAAGTTTCCGATTTGTGTTTCAAAAGAAACACATAACCATAACGCGATGCCACATCCGTAAAGGTCACGAAATATTCATCTCCACCTCTAGCCTAGTTAGATATGGGCCCACTTATGTCACTATGAACAAGGGCTAACAGATCGATGGCATTTGTACTTTTACCAAGTAAAAGGTACTTTAGGCACTTTGCCTAATAAACTAGATTCGTAGACTTCATTTGAATAGAATCAAATCTATCCTAATACCCACTCTTTGAAAGTGTGGATATACGAGTCTTGTTAATTATGTCCCATACAACAATGCCACATATAAGTCTCATCTGATCAAATCAGTTTAAGCTATTTGTTTGTCATGTCATATGTGTGAGATTTATTTATATTCAAAATATAAATACTGTTGTTCACATCTAATGTGTTTATCTCAATATCATCTTTATAAAATAAAACACTTTAGTGTTCTAGAATATAAAGGTATACCCGTAACGGGTTAAACCCTGATATAGAGATAATGTATCTAGTCAAACCAGTTTCCTAATTTAAGTACATACCGGAAGGGTAGTTCCTAAACTTAGGTATCTACGGTTAAAACAGCGACTATTGTCCCATTTTCAATTCGCAGATCAATCTCATTTGAAGTTAGTATCCTGCTTACAGCAAATTCTGCACAACAGTACGTATTTTATGTATCACATTTAATATCTAAAATCCAATTTTAATACTAGTAGTGAACATATTTATGACAAATATATTTGAAGTCAGAGCCTTGCACCGTCTTCAATTCCTTCATGTCTGCCTTGTCCATACGGCAGTCATGCTTCCGTGTCCCCGTTTGCCACAATTTAGGCAGACATCTTGGGATTTTTCATTTGTCTTCCCAGAAGATTATAAGGATTTTGCTTTTGCCCTTTTCACACTCCAGAAGCCTTTGGCCAAGCCTTGGCCTTCTAGAATATCGAAGTAAGATGTGCCTTGCACTTCTTGCCTTATTGCAAACTCTGGCTTTTCTCCTTGAGTATAGCCATTAACTCTCAAAGAGTTTACTATTGCAATTTAGTACTTCTAAAATCTAAGAATAGATCTATGAAGATCCTTCAATTTCATTATCATACTATATAGATCTAATCCTTAGTTCTAATTAAGAAATTAAGGAGTCTATTTGGCAAGCTTAATGGATTAAGCACTAAAGTTATCATCACATTAATCTTCCAAA
The DNA here is from genome assembly GCA_019454045.1 of Zanthoxylum bungeanum. Taxonomy (NCBI): domain Eukaryota; kingdom Viridiplantae; phylum Streptophyta; class Magnoliopsida; order Sapindales; family Rutaceae; genus Zanthoxylum; species Zanthoxylum bungeanum. The sequence continues at coordinate 208,524 of SKCR01003485.1, forward strand.
GATCATGCTCTACTATTTGCTTAACTCCGGGCTTAGGCCTAAGATGTTATTTTATCAAATAAAGTAACTTCTTAGTTTTGCAGGACTATCCTGATGTTTTATTCCCAATTTGAAAATTAAAGTCGTTTAAAAAACATTTTCACCCAAGATTATGTTTTAAACACTAATCTTTCATTTATCTTGATTCTAATAGCCAACTATTTAATCAACGATTTTAGGTACTATTTATTATAATGATTACTATAGTCCAACTATATAATCAACTATAATTTAAATTAGTTAACTTCAATTATATTGATTACTATAATCCAATTATAAAATCAACTATTAATTGAAATTAGTTAATTCAAATATATTGATTACTATAATCCAATTATATAATCAACTATAAATGAAATAGTTTGAATACAGTCCAACTGTTTAATTAAAACAACATTAAAAATTTGTCCAACTAATAAATAATTTATTTGACGAAATATTTGAAATGAGCGCGTATGGCAAATAACTAAACGAATATTGCAAATTTAATACTTGCCTCCCACTATTTTTCGGCGAGCCTCTGATGAGTGGTATTTATATCACTATTTCCCACTCATTTAATCTAATATTTTGTATAGATTCTTGAGTTTTGTGAATGTTTTGATGTGTTTTGTGTTATTTTGTAGATAAATAAAGTTTGGAAAGCACTGGAGGCAATTTGAGGCAAAACCGACAAAAATGCGTCAACAGGGATATTTTCGTCTCTTCAGCGTCGCGACGCTGAAACACCGACGCCGCGACGCCCAGCGTGCGCCGAATCTGCTAACATGCGCCGGGTCCACAAATTCAGAATCTGAGAAAAGTTGACTTTGCTAACATGCGCCGTGACACGTGTCACCATCACAACAGAGATGTTAAAATGCGCCGTGCCACGTGTCGAAATCCTATTGCTTGGACGGCCACCGACCCACGTGTCATCCTACGTGTCGCCACATCATCGTCCACATCAGCAGCCACATCAGCAAGTCAACCGAGTCAACATGCCATGTCATCATCAGCCAATCACAGCGCGACACGTGTCAACCTCTCATTCGTCTGACGGCCGCCGCCCCACGTGTCGCCACGTTGTCTTCCACATCATCAGAGTGACGTCACCAATGACGTCATGAATAGTGCCACGTCATCAATGACGTCATCACAATAATTGAGTCTTAGCCGCCTTGACACGTGTCGCTCTAAACAGTCAGCCGCCATGCCACGTGTCGCCTTCTCATCGTGCCACGTCAACCAAATAGTGAAAAATCCAGCGTCGCGACGCTGAGGGCTTGGCGTCGCGACGCGCGAACAGTGACCAAACAGTGAAAACTTTTGCTATAAATAGATGGCGAATTTTCAGATTTTATATACCTCACACCTCTCTCTCTCTTGATTTCTCTCTCTAGAGAGAGTTTCTCTCTCTAGAATTTTTACTTTTATTTTTAGTTTTTTTTAATTTATTTGTAATTTATTTTTATTACCATTTGTAATAATAGTAATTTAATTTTTACTTTTTACTTTTTACAGTTTTTACTATTCATGAGAAAGTAATTTCCCAGCTAGGGTGAAAGGTAATTCTTTTACTGTTACTATTTAGATTAATCTCCCTTAAAAATAATATATTTACACTTTAAAAATTCTGATTAATAAAGGAATACCGCTATATTGGTCGGTTGGTATATTTATTTTGGTACCGCCTTTATGGCTGGATTATGGACAAATATTACCGCCTATATGGCTGGTTGGACTTAATTGGACTTAATCAGGATACCGCCAGATTGGTCGGTTGGTTAAATAATATCACAAGTTTATATATTATTTTATGGGAGATATCTAAATTAGTAGTAGTAAAAGTAATTCCTTTTACCTTAGCATTTTATTTTATTGTAATTTACTTTTTAGCATTTTATTTTATGTCTTTTAATTTTATGTTTTTACTAGTTATAATTATGTGTTAGTTTTTCTAAGGTTGTGATGAATTTCAATATCACCAGTTTATAAGGGTTAGATTATAGTTTGGGTAATATAATGATTTATTTATTGAGTCTTAATCTTAATGCTTTTTATTAACTGATCACTAATAAAATTGATTAGGTAAACTTAAAATGAACTAGACATAGAGATTTTAAGTTTAAAACCTTAGACTCAATAGCCAACGATCTTCCTTGAGGATAGATAACCCTTTAATAGATTTCCTTACAGGATAGGAATATACCTGTCGGGCGAGGGTAGCCATAAATTGGAACTTAATCTTAATGAATCCAGATAATGTGGTTGACATAGGAATATGGTTCAATTGGGTTATACTGGGTATTTGTGTCTGACCATCGACAGATGCTTTCGCATAATTTCGTGTTCCAGGTTAATAAATCATTGTATTTCCTAACTATAAAATAATCACTTCATCTTTATAATGATATTGGAATAAATCACAACCCTAGATCTTTGTGTCTTTTGTTATTTTCCTTAGTATTTTCTTTTGTCTTTTTATTTATTTATTTATTTAACAAAGCCACACTCAACCAAACAAACAATCTCTCTCTTATCCATTTAATTAGATATTTGTAATTAAATAGATTCAACAATTAATAACAACAGTAGGAAATAAGTCCTCGTGGGATCGATATTTTTATACTACTTGAACGATACGTGCGCTTGCGTTATACGTGTGTGTTTACGCCGGTCAAGTTTTTGGCGCCGTTGCCGGGGACTTAAATTTCTTGAGTTGTTAATTTTGAAACTATCCAATTTACTTATATCTAATTTTCTTTCTTTTATTTTGTAATTTTTATTTCTTTTGTTTTCAGGTGATTAAAAAAATGGAACACTACTGGGAAATTGAGAAATCACGAACTTTACAAGAAGATACACCCCAAATCTGGGAGCAACAGTCCGTTTTCTGTGGCCTGTTGTCGAGCCCAATAATTATCACTGGATGCCAGAACCAAGCAATGCTACATTTGTTCATCAGAACGAAATGGGGAGATGTGTGATTTGTGATAGTAACCACCCGAGCGATCAATGTATATATCGATCAGAGTGGGAGAATTTCTGGAGACAATCATGGTACGAAGAGCCATCACATTTCACAGAATCACATTTTCCATCTTATCCACCATCTTCCTTCGATCCTTATCAAGAACCAGAACCATCCGAGGAAGATCAATTAATTCACATGTTCAAAGAACAAGAAGCTCGATTTGATGCACAAATTCAGAATAACGCAGAATCCATACAGAGAATGACAGATCAGATCAGACAATTAATAGAAAACCAGAACAAAATACCTCAAGAACCAGTTTCAGATGGCACTGATGAAGCCTTCGAGTACCCAGAAATCCACAATGACACCTTAACAGAGGAGAAGGTTGAGCAGTATCAACAACCAGAGGTATCAGTTCAGGAACCCGAACCGGCAAAGTCTCGATTTGACTTCTATTATTCAGATTCTGACGAGGATGAAGCTGAAATATTTCTACCAAATACATCAAAAATTGAGGATGGAATTCTGTATCCTCAAAGTGAAGATCTTGGATATTCCATTGCACAAATGTTTGATGAAGAAATACCTGAGCCAATCATTTCAACCAGATCAGAGGATGAAGACCTAAAATCTAACATTTCTTTTCAGGTTGAAAATTTTGAAACATGTATTTCACAGATGACAGATGAAGAGCTGAATGCAGAAATTTTCAAATACATCTGTGAAGAAAAGGTGGAGCAAAAAGCAGAGCAAATAGAAGAGCAAATATCTGACCTTATTAAAGATCCAGAGCATTCAGGAGAAACATCGCTGTTTTGGGGAGTACAAATCAAAGAAACCACTCAGAAGCTTGACAAAATGGAATTTCCATTCCAAGTCAAGCACCATACGAGACCTCCTAATTTTTTTCTTTCTTTGCAGGAACCACTGGAGCAACAAAGATAAAAAAAGTGGCACGAGCATTGAATAAGACAAAATTCTTTTTACCACTTTACCGTTGGAAGAGACCCTTCAAAAGCAACGCTCACGGGATTGTCTTTAATCGGACATCCAAAACGACATTGAAACCTCCTTAACAGATGAATTTCAGTCACGTCTGGCTGAAGACGAAAAATTTAGCGCTAGCAGGGAGGCAACCCATGCAATTTGTTGTAATTTATTTATTTATTTATTTTTGTGTGTGAACTTTTTAATTTGTGTAGTTTTGCAGGAAAAATTAAAATGGAATTTATCAGGACAAAGCAAGCCAGTACAAGCGGGATTTTCACAAAATAAAATTTGACAAAATCACGAAGATACAAAGTTGATCCAGAAAAGACGGCCGAGTAAGAAGTCTTATGGATTTATCTGTCGCAAGACATGGTTTTGCCAAAAAAAAAAAAAAAAAAAAAAAACCCGAGTCAAAACCCTACCCTAAAGAACCGAGTGTCGCGACGCTAGGCAATTTTTGGCGTCGCGACGCTGACTCGAAATCAGAACATAGCGGGCGCTGCCAGCATCTCATTTCACTCTTCATCTCTTCTCCTCAACACCTACCACACAAGCCAAACTCCTTCCATACACCAATCACCACCAACCCGCAACCAACAACCACCATCAAACCAAGATCCACCCCATTGCCGTGACCGAAACACCCACCACCACCGAACTGAAATCGAGTGCCATCGTGACCGTGAGCCCACGACCAAGATCCACACCGCAACCTTCGCCATGTCAAACACCGAGCCTAGCCGGCCACTGCCATGTCTTGCCGTGACCGAGCCCTTTCCTCGCCGAGTCAAAACCGATCTTCATCACCACTCACGACCGAACAAAACCGAAACAGAGCCATGTCCAGCCACCATCGCCGAGAGATCCACCAGCTGAGACAACAAAGCCGCGAAACCACCACTGCCAAGTCCACCACCGAGAGTCACCAGAAGCCAACCTGCGATCACCCACCTTTACCGAAACCTTACTAACCGAGCCTCACCGGAGCTACCACTGCCAACCACAGCAACCGAAACCGAGCCTCAACATCAACCCAAGTTCAAATCGATCCGTATCCTTCACTGCCAAAATCAAAATTACGGTAATGATTTGATAAAAAAATTTTGATTTGGTAATTGGGTAAATTGAAAAATTGAATTGTGAATTGGTTGAGTGTGGATTGGATTACGAAGTGTTGGATGGTTGAATTTGATTCGTAGTAATGGGGGGCGAAGAAATTGAGTTGAATTTGGAGTTTGTTTGTGGCATTTGATAGATTTAGGCTGTGTTGGATAATCAAAAATTCAGGGGAGACTCTGTCGGATTTTTCTAAAAAATGCCAAAGTTGGGATTTGATTGGTGATAATTTTTTAGGATGAATTTGGCGAGATTTTAAATTTTTAGAGGAAACTCTGTCGAAATTTTCACTAAAAAAATCGTCAAGTATCAATTGGACATAAATTTTTCCTATCGGTAATTTTTCCTGTAAAATTTCAGCTGACTAGGTAATATCTTCTAATCTCTTTTGTGTATACATACTGTGAACTTTTTAATTTTGTATGTTATTTTTGTAGGGAAAAGCACAAGCAAAGCATTTTAAGACAGAAAGAATTATGTTTGGCAATCAAAGATGAGAAACAATTCATTAGCGATGGCTGAATAAGGAATGAAATCTTAAGATACATCCTAATGAATTTATACTACGCGAGTGGCGTATTGCATACACAATTCCGTTGCCTTAATTATTGCTTTGATTCGCTTTTCTTTTGGAATTATCTTTATTTTCGTAGACAGGATCCAGACTTTTTGACCTTTCACGATCCATTTGTTGTTTAGCTAACAAGCGTCCTCTGGAAGATACTTGTACTATTTTTACTCACCCTTTCAGGTACTATAAATTCAGCCCGTTAGTGCACTTTTGAAGGCATCCATAGTTGAGAAAGTAATATATAAAAAAAAAATGGAAGCCACTTCAAGAAGACGAGTTGAAAACATCTGTGTGTTTTGCGGTAGTACTGTTGGTACTAAACCACAATACATAGAAGCAGCACAGGAATTGGGTCGAGTCTTAGCCGCAAGGAATATACACTTAATATATGGCGGAGGTAATCTCGGACTAATGGGGATTGTATCAAAGGCCGTACAGGAAGGAGGCAGTCATGTTTTGGGAATCGTACCAAAACCCTTGGCAGAGGCTAACCTTATTGGATCATCAAACGGAGAGGAACTGATCGTGCCAGGTATGTCTGAACGACTGGTAGAAATGATTAACCGTTCTGATGCTTTTATTGCTTTGCCAGGAGGCTTGGGCACATTGGAGGAAATTTTTATTGTACTATCTTGGGCGAAGAAACACTACATACACAGAAACCAATTGGGCTGTACAACGTTGATGGGTTTTATGATTTTCTTTGTGTGTTTCTTGATGATGCTCGGAGAAATGGGTTCGTGTCGAAACCTATGAAAGAACTCCTCTTCACTGCCACTGCCAGAACTGCTCCGATCTAATTGACCAACTCGTAGCTTATGAACCACAAGTTGACCCTCTCCTTTCAAAGATAAATGGTCCGAGGACGATCGTGGTAAGAGGCGTCGAATTAATCTGGATCTTAACCTGTAATTTTCCTGTAGATTTCAACTAACCAGGTATTATTTCTTAACTCTCCTTTTACTGTTTAAGACATTGGGGACAATGTCTCATTTAGGTTTGGGGGGAAATTGTTGATTAGTATTGTTTTAGTTTGTACTTGTTTTTGTATAGTTTGTATGTTGTTTTTTTTTTAGTTCAAAATTTTTCGAAAAATACAAAAAAAATTGAAAAATTTTCAAAAATTACAAAAATATTTTGCATTTTTTGTGTTTTTATTTTGACTAAAAAGGGTGAATTGGTAAGAAATAGCCGAGTAAGGAATTTCCACTCTTGAGACGTATTTCAAACCATTTATTTCGAAATAAGTTAATTTTTGTTTATTTCATTTTGAATTATTTAATTTGTGAATTCTCCTTAACACTGACTAAAATGAATCTTCATATGCTCATTGACAGGTATTATCAACATACATAGTAACATACAGACATGAGCTGTAATTGAAAAGTTTGTAATATTCCGTGCTATAGTTTAATTGGGAAGCATCTATACATAGTTATGGAATAAAAAAAAAAAAAAAAAAAAAAAAAAAAAAAAAATTGATGTACAAAAATAAAGTATCTAAGATCCGGGTTATTAAGTCTGTAAGGGTGTTTTAACACCTAGTGCCCTAAAACCAACTGGTTTGGGAGTCATTGGCCCAAAGCCCGTTACATGGATCGAGATACTGCAAAAATATATTCATATCTGAAGTCTGAGTAATTAAGTTCGTAGGGGTGTCTTAACACCTGGTGCCCTAAAGCCAACTGGTTTGGGAGTCACCAACCCAAAGCTCGCTACATAGACGGAAGGTATTGTATATAAATAAAAAGTCAAAATTCAGAAAAGCAAAGAAAAAATCAGAAAAATCAGAAAATTATTCCATTACTACAAAAAGGTGTGAAATCTGATAGAACTTTAGGACAAAAATATTACTCTCTTATCAACTGCACTTATGACTGTTGTGGGCAAAAATGAGTTGTTTAATATTATGTTGACTGTGTATATGAAGAAAGATAAAAATAATCGGAGAATTACTTATTCGGTAATTTAGAAAGAAACAAAACAACTAGTAACTTGTAGTAGAAATTTCACCTGATTAGTTACTAACTTATTTTCTTTTTCGCTTGTCTTTTTGCTTTTGTGTGCATTAGTTTTAATACCTTTTTACTTTTGTAAAATGTTTGTGGGTATCATTGCTGTAAACCCTCACGAGACTACACTCGTCCACTAGGGACACCTAGGGGTTTAAAGGCTTGTTGCATATGCTAAATGCAACCGTAATCCCTACGAAAATGGTTAGTTAAATTTTATTATTTATTTTCCATTTTGTATTTTGCTCGAGGACTAGCAAAATGTTAGGTTTGGGGGTGTGATGAGTGGTATTTATATCACTATTTCCCACTCATTTAATCTAATATTTTGTATAGATTCTTGAGTTTTGTGAATGTTTTGATGTGTTTTGTGTTATTTTGTAGATAAATAAAGTTTGGAAAGCACTGGAGGCAATTTGAGGCAAAACCAGACAAAAATGCGTCAACAGGGATATTTTCGTCTCTTCAGCGTCGCGACGCTGAAACACCGACGCCGCGACGCCCAGCGTGCGCCGAATCTGCTAACATGCGCCGGGTCCACAAATTCAGAATCTGAGAAAAGTTGACTTTGCTAACGTGCGCCGTGACACGTGTCACCATCACATAGAGATGCTAAAATGCGCCGTGCCACGTGTCGAAATCCTATTGCTTGGACGGCCACCGACCCACGTGTCATCCTACGTGTCGCCACATCATCGTCCACATCAGCAGCCACATCAGCAAGTCAACCGAGTCAACATGCCATGTCATCATCAGCCAATCACAGCGCGACACGTGTCAACCTCTCATTCGTCTGACGGCCGCCGCCCCACGTGTCGCCACGTTGTCTTCCACATCATCAGAGTGACGTCACCAATGACGTCATGAATAGTGCCACGTCATCAATGACGTCATCACAATAATTGAGTCTTAGCCGCCTTGACACGTGTCGCTCTAAACAGTCAGCCGCCATGCCACGTGTCGCCTTCTCATCGTGCCACGTCAACCAAATAGTGAAAAATCCAGCGTCGCGACGCTGAGGGCTTGGCGTCGCGACGCGCGAACAGTGACCAACAGTGAAAACTTTTGCTATAAATAGATGGCGAATTTTCAGATTTTATATACCTCACACCTCTCTCTCTCTTGATTTCTCTCTCTAGAGAGAGTTTCTCTCTCTAGAATTTTACTTTATTTTAGTTTTTTTTATTTATTTATTTATTTTTATTACCATTTGTAATAATAGTAATTTAATTTTTACTTTTACTTTTTACAGTTTTTACTATTCATGAGAAAGTAATTTCCCAGCTAGGGTGAAAGGTAATTCTTTTACTGTTACTATTTAGATTAATCTCCCTTAAAAATAATATATTTACACTTTAAAAATTCTGATTAATAAAGGAATACCGCTATATTGGTCGGTTGGTATATTTATTTTGGTACCGCCTTTATGGGGGATTATGGACAAATATTACCGCCTATATGGCTGGTTGGACTTAATTGGACTTAATCAGGATACCGCCAGATTGGTCGGTTGGTTAAATAAAATCACAAGTTATATATTATTTTATGGGAGATATCTAAATTAGTAGTAGTAAAAGTAATTCCTTTTACCTTAGCATTTTATTTTATTGTAATTTACTTTTTAGCATTTTTATTTTATGTCTTTTAATTTTATGTTTTTACTAGTTATAATTATGTGTTAGTTTTTCTAAGGTTGTGATGAATTTCAATATCACCGGTTTATAAGGGTTAGATTATAGTTGGGTAATATAATGATTTATTTATTGAGTCTTAATCTTAATGCTTTTTATTAACTGATCACTAATAAAATTGATTAGGTAAACTTAAAATGAACTAGACATAGAGATTTTAAGTTTAAAACCTTAGACTCAATAGCCAACGATCTTCCTTGAGGATAGATAACCCTTTAATAGATTTCCTTACAGGATAGGAATATACCTGTCGGGCGAGGGTAGCCATAAATTGGAACTTAATCTTAATGAATCCAGATAATGTGGTTGACATAGGAATATGGTTCAATTGGGTTATACTGGGTATTTGTGTCTGACCATCGACAGATGCTTTCGCATAATTTCGTGTTCCAGGTTAATAAATCATTGTATTTCCTAACTATAAAATAATCACTTCATCTTTATAATGATATTGGAATAAATCACAACCCTAGATCTTTGTGTCTTTTGTTATTTTCCTTAGTATTTTCTTTGTCTTTTTATTTATTTATTTATTTAACAAAGCCACACTCAACAAACAAACAATCTCTCTCTTATCCATTTAATTAGATATTTGTAATTAAATAGATTCAACAATTAATAACAACAGTAGGAAATAAGTCCTCGTGGGATCGATATTTTTATACTACTTGAACGATACGTGCGCTTGCGTTATACGTGTGTGTTTACGCCGGTCAGCCTCTAACCCTCTGTGGAGACTCGGAAACCGTGTTTCCTAGTGGGCTAGATCCCGTAAATAACACACAATCTTGACTTTGGCCAACAATTGTATGATAATAACTAGTAGATCTCTAAGATCAATTGGATCCATCCAATTCCTAGATCCAGTAGGTGGACGTCCAAGTCCGAAACATATATCTTAATATATGCCATATATCCACTATACTGCCTAACCTTTTTCCTCTGAATCAACTAAGCCTTGGCTTTGGCACAACAAACTTAGTGATCCAAGTTAAGCGGAACCTATTGACCTTGAAAGCTTCGTAATCAATGTCGATGGACAAGAAGTGATCTTGACTTTGGCCAACAATCACAAATTGGACAAGACACCGATATGGAACAAGCCTTCATGATTCAAACACATCTTCGACGGACAAAGGCCTTGACTTTGGCCAATAAACCAATGCCAGTCTTGGATCTTGAGTAGAATCACTCAATGGAAGGAAAAACGCTTAATATGCTGTTGAGGGTTTTTCGCGCTTAATATTTATTGCACTTGTGCGTGTTACATAAGCGTAACATCATAGTTCTCATATATTTAAGTATTGGATACTTATACAAGTGTGAAAGGAGGTTGTGTTTACCGATGGTGCGGAAACAGTTACGCTCTGGATATACCCCTCGGAATCCCATTGGTAGTATGACGATGTGTCTATAGGACTCTGATTCAGGGTAGGTGTATTTGGTCTTAACTTGAGACTTGCATCGCTAGCACTTGCGACAATCAATACGCTTTGGTTTTGGTCGTCCGGGACTTTAACAGGTTCTGTGTACGCCTCTTCTGGGTTTATTAAGAATCGTAATGTATTGGGTGTGATGTCAAGACAGAAGCATCACTTCAGTCATATGGAGATGATGATCACGCATGGATACATAACTGGTTCTCTATTATGTTGCAACTATCGGGATAATATGACAAGGTCATGATTATCCGATTATAGAGACTAGTTGCTTGCGATGCGATATATGATTCGTACGGGGTAGACACTATTCCAATGATGTATGACTCGACTTAATTAATCTGGGATTAATTAGAAGAGAGAGAAAATTAATCTAGGATTAATTACGGCAAGAATTTATCTGGGATAAAATTCAAATAGAAGAGAGAAAATGATTAATTCAGAATTAATCAATTAAATAATATATTCGATATATTAAATGAAATTAGATTTCATAACGGAATTAAAATTGGATTTTAATTCGGGCGAACGAATTAATTTAGAATTAATTCGCGGGTGACTTTAAATAGTAATTTTGCTAGGCATAATATTTAATTTAAATTTGATTTAATTACATCACAACGGAAAATTCGTTAATTCGGAATTAAAAACCCGAGCCCGGAATGTGTTTGCGGGGCCCACTCGGATTATGAATCAAGTGGAGCCCACACAAGCCACATCACCTAGTCTATCTTATCACCTTTTGGTTGATGGAAGTAGTTAAGTTGTTGATGACTTGTTTCTTACACAATTGTGAAAGGTGATAGACTTTTACCAAACATTTGATTTTGGTATATCATATTTGTTTTTGGAAAATAAAAAATTATAAGTCAACACAAATCATTCACTCATCTCTCTCTCACTTAGGCGTGAACTCTCCCTCTCCTTAACTCTCAAATTGCCGAGAACAAGAAGGAAGAAATAGGAAGAGTTTTGTTGCAAAATTCTTCCATTGCTAGCACACAAAGAATCATACAAATGTGATAGGGAAACTTCTCACATAGAGTTTGGAATTCACTCGTCAAAGCTTGGAGCTCAACATACACTCAAGAGGAGCTTGGAGCAACTTCAAAGGAGACAAAAGTTTTGTTGTCTACACATCCATCCAACCGTTCAATGTGAGTATATTTCCGCTATATTCCTTTGCGTATTCACATCTATTACATGCTTATTAGATCTTGGGATTGATCTTAGAGACCCAACAAAACATCAGTCCATACCCAATGAACAGGCGAAGGTCTGATCTAAATATATCGGTGTCGTGACTGCACTCAAAGTTTGGAGAATATCTCAAATATCCACGGTGGTATCTCAAGTCGAAGGACCACTATGCTACTCGACTCGAGAAGATTCCTATGGGCGTTTGTGTACCATATATTAGGAAATCTTCGGTGAGTCATTTAGTATTTATCAAATAAACACCTACATGTCTATATGAGTCTCCCATGACTGATGGTTCATTGGTATAAACCATTGGACCAAGTCTCGATAAACGACATGTACTGGTCTCAACAGATTTTACTAACCGACTCGTGTCAGTAAATCTTGACCGGGAACTTTATTTGATAATATAATTCTGGTAGTGACACTTCCAAATGTCAATTACAAACTACTTTGTAACTTACTGACCAAGTAATTGTTGGGGTTTTAGCGCGGGCGCAGCGGAAGCTCGCGGTTCGGGCAAAATCATAACTTTAAAAACTTTTAAAGTTACCAAATAAGTTATTCAATATCCAATATGAACAATTCATTCATATTTCACCTAAACATATTTATTTGATATCAAGTAACTGTTAGGGTTTGTGCTCGGAGTGCTAATCCGGATCGTATTTATGTCTGATTCATGAATACAAGCAATTCCATTTTCCATAATATTACTTATTTAATGGTAGCACCTCTTTTGTTTTATACACATATTCAATCTAATTACGATTAGATTGAAACTAAATCTGATTTAATGATACGTCTATATTAGACAAAGACCCTAGGATTTACAACGTGGTGCGCAGTTACAACGTAGTTTGTAATTGACATTGGGAAGCGTCACTATAAGTTGTATATCTTTAAATAAAGTTTCTGGTCGAGATTTACTAACACGGGTCGGTTAGTAAAATCCGCTGAGACTAGTACATGTCGTATATCATGACTTGGTCCGATGGTTTATCCCAATGAACCAAGTGTCTCAGGAGACTCGTATAGACATATATGTATTTATTTGATTAACACTGAACGACTCACTGAATATTTTCTAATATATGGTACACCAACGTCAATAGGAATCTTCTCGAGTTGAGCGAGCATATTGGTCATTCTACTTGAGATACCACAGTGGGATATATGAGTTATCCTCCACTTTTTGATAGCAGTCACGTCACCGATCTATTCATGATCAGACCTCTGCCTGTTTGTTGGGTGTAGACTGATGCTCATGATATCGAGTGCGTATCAAGATAGAATCTGTCAGTCCTGTGTACAGGGCATAGGCATCCTACACGTGTTTGCGATCTAGTAAATTCATGGTCGTGGTATAACTTCGAAAATAAGTTCCGAGTATTATATAGAGATCGTAAATTGAAAAGTTGACTATATTATACTGAACGAATTTGTCATTCTTATCTATATCCCAAGTATAATATGGATAGCCTGTGATGGATGGATTATACGTATGCAATGACCACGACTTGCATAGTTTAGTGAGATTATTTATGGTCGTCATAATTCATGAGTGGGTGAATTATGGACACGAAATTGGATTTCGTGACGGATAAACCTAAACTTAGAGAGTCCCACAATATGAAGTGTACTCGTTGAGCACTTGGGCAACGCGTTATGAATAATACATATTATTCATAATACTTCATCGGATTAAATGAGTTAATTCGGATCGTTTAAACGGTTAAACGATAACACAAGCATTAGGGGATTTTTGTCATTTAATAATTATTGTGTATTTATATTTGATACATGATTCGATTAGATACACATTAATTAATCTGCAAATGAGATTTTGACACATGCCATTAATATATGTATTTTTTATTTAATGTAAATAAAAATACATATATAATAATAATTATATTAATTAATTATTTAGATATTTAATTGTTAAATATTTGAATAGTTAATAATATATATTTCATAATTATTATGAAATATGTTTAATTATTATTGGAACACATGGCTTGTTTTAATTAAGCTTAAGTGTGTAAATTTGATTTGTCCAAGTTTAAGCTTATCTTGTTTTCTTTTTAATTTAATGAAATTAAAAAGGCCAAAATGACCATTTTGTTGGACAATTATGACCCATAACATCACTATTTGTAAAAGACATTGTGGTTTTTGTACAAATTAACTATGTGACAAAGGAAATTGCTATTTTATCATTTTGTAATTAGATTACTTGAATATATATAAATGATAAAAGTCCTTATGATTAGTTCCGGATTAATAAGATATGAGACAATATCAATCCACGAATGATTTAATCATTAAATATCCCCAGTCGTAGTATTATCGAGACTGGACATCGATAATACAGAATAGACGAGTATTGCACTTGTGCGCGTTATGGAAGCGTAACGACATAGTTCTTATATATTTGGCCATTGGATACTCATGCAAGTGCAATAGGACGTTCTATTTGCCGATGGTACGAAAACAGCTATCGGGATAGTATGACTAGGTCATGATTATTCGATTAAATAGACTAGTTGCTACTGATCCGATATATGCTTCGTACGGGGCAGACACAATTCCAGCCCCAGCCCTAGCATGTGACATCCTATACTGGATCGTAATGCGCAATACTTAGTATACTATGTTGGAATATTATGACCCATAGCATCACTATTTGTACAGATCATGGTGTTGTTGTACAAATTAACTATGTGACAAAAGAGATTGCACTCTTATCATTTGTGATTAGATCACCAAGATATATAAATGATAGGAGGTCCCTATGATTTGTTCCTGGATTGAGAATGATATATGACAGTATCAGTCCACGAAGGATAAATCATTAAATATCTCTGGTCAGAGTATTATCGAGATTGGACATCGATAAATACGTAAAAGACTAGTATTACACTTGTGCGTGTTGTGAGGGCACAACGACATAGTTCTCATATGTTTGGGTATATGATACTCATGCAAGTGTAATAGGAGGTTGTGTTTTACCGATGGTATGGGAAACAGCTTCGCTCTGGATAGACCCCCTCGGAATTCCATTGGTAGTATGACTATGTGTCTATGGAAGTCCGAAATCAGGGTAGGTGTATTTGGTCTTAACCTGAGACTTGCACCGCTTATACTTGCGACAATCAATATACTTTGGTTGCGGTCGTCCAGGGCATTAATAGATTCTGTGTCCGCCTATGCTGGGTATATTGAGAATCGTAGTGTGTTGGATGTGATGTCAAGACGGAAGTGTCACTCCAGTCATATGGAGATAATGGTTGCGTATGATACGGTACTGGTTCTCTTTAGTACTACAGTCATCGGGATAAAATGACAAGGTCATGTTTATCCGATTATAGAGACTAGTTACCAGACATCCGACATGTGCTCCGTACGGGGTAGACACAATTCCAGCCCCAGGCCTAACACGTGATCATCCGGTAGTGGATCGAAATACGCAATACTACGTATACTACGCCTGATATAGATAGCTTATTCCTGTAAGCATATTTCTGGAGAATTGGGTAGGCATGACGCTTTGCTAGAAGCCAACCTTATCTTGTAAATCGGTATAAACGTAGTACTAGGTACTTACGTGTTCGGATAGTTCGACGACCAAATTTACTGCTAACATATCCGGGGATCTCATGGTTCGCTTCCCGAAGATTCACCGATGACGTATGACTCACACTTTATTAATATGGGATTAATTTAATGAGAGAGAAAATTAATTTGGGATTAATTACGGAGATATTTTATCTGGGATAAAATATCATTAAGAGATAGAAAATGATTAATTTAGAATTAATCGATTAATTAATATACTCGATATATTAAACGAAATTGGATTTCGACGCGGAATTAAAATTAGATTTTTTTTAATCGGGCGAACGAATTAATTTAGAATTAATTTGTTAGCGATGTGAATAGTGATTTCGCTAGGCGTAATCATTTAATTACGTCGCAACGGAAAATTCATTATTTTGGAATTAGCGAACCCGAGCCCGGGATTATTTACGAGTGCATTCGCATTTCGAATTCGAGTGCGGCACGCAAGTCAAATCAAGCGTCAAATCATTAGACATATCAAGCGTCAAATCACATGTCACTTTGTGTGATGTGACAATTGATTGATGTGAGTTGATGTGAGATGATGGCAAGCATTTAATTCTTGACTTTTTTGAAAAGAATTATGGTATATGTTTAATTGTTTTTAGAAAACAATTAACAAATACACATACCTTCTTCTCTCTCCTTAGCTCACGGTTTTGGAGCCAAAAACCTTCTTATCTCTCACGCCATTTCTGCCTTCTATTTCTCTGCAACTGCCGAATGATGAAGGACAAATAAGATGGTGTTTTTGTGGCAAAAACACCAAGTGCTAGCACACTCTAGGAGACATAACAAGGTGATAGGGCAGTGATTTCGTGTGCAAGGAATGACCAAACAAAGCTTGGAGCTTCATGGATCAAGCCAAAACCGAAAATGGAGGACACCTTGACAGTGGACTGCCGTGAGCTTCACCAACAAGGGCATGAAAGTTTTGTTCTTCGTAGCATCCAATCCATTCATTGTGAGTATGATTCCGCCATTGTCCTTTGTGTATTCACTTGTTTTCATTACTTGATAATGATCCTTGGACCTTAGAGAATTTAACAATGGTATCTTGAGCCAATATTGAGCATGAAAATGATTTAGGGTTAAAATTGGGTAAAATTGATTTTGAGCATGAATAATGAAATTGGATGATTTAATATGCTTAATTGATGTTTAATTGAGGATTAATTAGATCAATTTGAAGAAATTATGTTTGAAACAAATTTCCCCAAATTTTTATGCTTGGCCGAAAATTGAGAAGCCCTAAATGTCTTGGATTTTTATTTTTTGATTCATTGGATGGCTTGAAAAAAATTTGGGATGTTGATTTAATGGTGATTTGGATTCAATTCGATTGGATTTAAAATTGGACATGAAAATTCCCCTTTGGTCGAGAGTTAAGAAGCATGTAATTGGGTTTGATTTTTGTTAAATTGTGTTGGACATGATTTAATGATGAAAAGCATGATTAATTAAGCTAATTTGGTGTTTTGGAAATATTGATTTGGGCAATTAGTTATGCTATGCACTTTATTTAATTAAATTATGAAATTGGATTTTAGGGTTTAATTAAATTGGGCTTAAAATTGAATTTGGGCTTGTTATGTTGTAAATGGGCTTATTGGGCTTGGTTGTACCAAGATGGGTTTAGGCTAAATTGGTTGGATCCAATTGGGCCCAAAACCGCATCCATAAAGCCCAAATGCGACTAATGGACCTTTAAAGTTTAATTGGGTCTAATGGGCCTAAATTGATTTCTGGGCTTATGGGGTAACTCCTTGATTGGACTTTGGTTATTGGGTTTAACCCGAGTTGACCCTTTTCCTATGAATCAACTAAGCCTTGGCTTTGGCACAACAAACTTAATGATCCCAGTTAAGCGGAACCCATTGACATGGAAAGCTTCGTAATCAATGTCGATGGACAAGAAGTGATCTTGACTTTGGCCAAAAAATCACAACTTGGACAAGACACCGATATGGAACAAAGCCTTCATGATTCAAACACATCCGCAATTGACAAAGGTC
Organism: Zanthoxylum bungeanum; assembly: GCA_019454045.1. NCBI lineage: Eukaryota > Viridiplantae > Streptophyta > Magnoliopsida > Sapindales > Rutaceae > Zanthoxylum > Zanthoxylum bungeanum. The sequence goes on from SKCR01003485.1 coordinate 226,180, forward strand.
TTGACTTTGGCCAACAAACCAATGCCAACTTTGGATCTTGAGTAAGAATCACTCAACGGAAGGAAAAACGCTTAATATGTTTTTGAGGGTTTTTCGCGTGCAAATTGGCAACCAATTTATTATCTTTGATTAGGTCTCATCATCATACACCCTTAAACATGCATTCTAAACACATAATAAAGCGGGTATAAATAAATAAATTAATAATGATAAGCGGATGTATACCTCACAAATTGTTCCTAGAACAAATCACTCCATTTTCCTCTCCCCAGCTAGAACTATTCTAACTTCTACCCAATTACTTAATACAATAAAGAAACCTCATTTACATTGAGGGGAATTGGTGAGAATAGAAATACAATGAGAGAGGAGATAAAAGGCTGGACACGTAGGTCCAATTTAATAAATTCTAAACTTATTACAACAATTTCCAAAACTGCCATTGCCCTTCTAATATCCATCCGATATACATTATTCATACAACACATTCATGTATTCATACAAATCATGTTATTCAATCAATCTAATCCAATTAATTAATCTTTGAATTAATGATCATCCAATGTTCAAACAACGATTTGATTTGCGCGAGTCAAACTCGTTTAAGAATAATTACTCAAAGTAAGTATTCTTGAATTATATTGAACTACAACTTTAAATCCAATTTATTTGTATTCAATACTAATTCCAATTTAAGTCCAAATTAAATATTTACACTTATTTATTTGCCTTAAAGACTTGGATTTCAAATCCAATCTTAATGGGTCTCAAAGGCCCAATAACATCCAATGTCATTTTAATTAAGGTCCAATGGGCTTTTAATTAATTCTTAAGGCATGGGCTTTGGCCATAATGGATCAAACCCAAAATGCCAAGGCCCAATAGGAATCACCCTATTGCCAACAAATCAATTTAGGCCCAATTAAATTCTTTAAAGGGTCAAGTGATATATTTGGACTTTATGGAATTGGTTTTGGGCCCAATTGGATCCAATCCAAAAGTCCAAAACCAAACTTACTTAAACCAAGCCTATTAAGCCCAAATACACACTTTTAGCCCAATTCATAATTAAAGGCTTATTAACATAATTATAATATTCCAAATATAACAATTATTTTAATTAAAGAAAATACCAATTAACTTAATTAATTATGCTTAATCTATCAATTCATGCTCAACACAAATTGAAGCCAAAACACATCATTTCATGCTCAACACAAATTGAATCCTAAATTCATCATTTCATGCTCAACATGCTCTTTGATTTTAACATAAACTTTATTGACTTTGATTCTAATCTAATCAAACCAACAATCAACATTTAAACATGCATTTAAACACATCATTTCATGTTACAAAAAATTAAAAAACATGCAGTCCACTGCACAGTGAATTCGGCCATGGTAAGATTTTTTTAATTTTTGATCCAATCAATTTATTTCAAATCTAATCATGCACAACTCTAAGTTAACATAATCTAAGCATGCTCAAATCATCAATTTGAAGAAAACATGCTCAAAACATAAAAGCCCCAAATTTTAGTCTCATGAACCCTAAAATTTGCATGCTTAAAATTGGCTCTGATACCATTGTTAGTGTTCCTAGAACATGCCAAGGATCTAATAAGCATGAAAACATGTTCATAAATTCAAAATAAGTTGCGGAATTACTTACATTGAATGGATTTGAGCTTTTAAAATTTTGAGAAGAAGATCCAAGATCCAAGATGCTTCCTTTGTTGATTCCAAGCTTTGAGTTGAAGATCTCCAAGATCCTTCCTTTGTTGATTCCAAGCTTTTGAAGTTGTTTCCCTATCACCTTAGTTGATTCCATGAAGTGCTAGCTCCTTTGAAATTGCAACAAAATCAAAGAGAAGAGGGAGACCATATTCACGCCCATTTGGAGGATATTAGGGTTTCCATTTTGTTCCAAGTGTGTTTTGTGTGAAGCGTACACAAGTGAAGAAAGAGAGAAGAGTTTTAGGTAAAACCAATTTACCCTTTTACCTAAACAAGGTAGTTGGGTAAATGGTTTCACCAAAACCATTCCAAGGTAGTTGGATGGTGGGTGGCTTGGCATAAATGCCAACAACCCTCCCAACTACCACATGTGAAGTGGGCCCCACATTTGAATTCAAAATTCAAATGTCTCTATGAACATTTACCGCGGCTCAGTTCCGTTTAATTCGATTAAACGAACTTTCTTCGCTAAATAATTAAATCTAATTTAATTAAATAACGATGCCTCGCAAATATTTTACGAATGTCGTTTATGAATTAATTCTAAATTAATTCGTTCGTTCGTATTAAATTCCGACTTTAATTCCGTAATGAAATCCAATTCATATTAATATATCCAATATATTAATTTTAGCCCATACGAATAAATTAAATAGAAAAATTAAATTTAACTATTAAATTTATTTTACCGATTAATTCCAAATTAATCTCGTTCTCTCTCTTCCGAACACATTTAATCCCAGATTAAATAATACCTCAATTAATCCCAGATTAATTTTCTCTCTCTTAATTAATCCCAGATTAATTCTAAATAAATCAACTGTCATCGGTGAATCTTTGGGAAGCGACCCAAGAGATCCCTGGATATGTTGGCAGTAAATACGGTCATCGGATTATCCGAATACGTGCGTACCTCATACCACGTGCTTATCGATTTACAAGACATGGGTGGCTTCTAGCAAAGCACCGTGCCTACCCAATTCTCCAGAAATATTCTTACTGGAATATATAATCTATGTCAGGCGTAGTATACGTAGTATTGCGTATTGCGATCCAGTATCGAATTGTCATGTGCTAGGCCTGGGGCTGGAATGTGTCTGCCCCGTACGAAGCACATGTCGGATGTCTGGTAACTAGTCTCTATAATCGGATATACATGACCTAGTCATAATATCCCGATGACTGCAGTACTTAAGAGTACTAGTACCGTATCCTATGTGACATCATCTCCACTATGACTGGAGTGATACTTCCGTTTTGACATCACACCCCAATACACTACGATTCTCAATATACCCAGCAGAGGCGTACACAGAACCGGTTAAAGCCCTGAACGATAAAAACTAAAGCATACCGATTGTCGCAAGTATTAGTGATGCAAGTCTCAGGTTAAGACCAAATACACCTACCCTGATATCGTACTTCCATAGACACATAGTCATACTACCAATGGAATTCCGAGGGGTCTATCCAGAGCGAAGCTGTTTCCGTACCATCGGTAAACACAACCTCCTATCACACTTGCATAAGTATCCAATACTTAAATATATGAGAACTATGTCGTTGTGCTCCCATAACGCGCACAAGTGCGATACTAGTCTATTCCGCATTATCGATGTCTAGTCTCGATAATACTACGGCTATGGATATTTAATGATTAATCCTTCGTGGACTGATACTGTCTCATATCATCTCAATCCAGGAACTAATCATAAGGACCTCCTATCATTTATACATCTAGGTGATCTAATCACAAATGATAAGAGAGCAATTTCCTTTGTCACATAGTTAATTTGTACGACAACACCACGATATGTACAAATAGTGACGTTAGGGTTATAACTGTCCAACAGTTACCTCATGTACATATTATTATTTCTTTGTCTTTAACTAATAATTGTTATTTGTTTTGTCATTTTCTTTTATTTTCGCCGACAATATCCAAACTTTTTGACTTTCACAATTTATTTTACTGTTTAGCTAATAATTGTCATTTGACAGGTACTAGTGCTACTATTACTCACCCCTTTCCATGATCTATAAATTCAGCTCGTCATTACTCTCTTGTAGACATCCAGTTTTGAGAAAGTAATATTTAAAAAAAAATGGAAGCAACTTCAAAAAGACGAGTTGTTAACATCTCTGTGTTTTGCGGGACTAGATCTGGATCTAAACCAGAATTTGTTGAGGCAGCACAAGAATTGGGTAGAGTCATGGGTGAGAGAAATATGCACTTAGTATACGGCGGTGGCAATCTTGGACTGATAGGGTACGTTTCAATGGCCGTATAGGAATAAGATAGTCAAGTTTTGGGAATCATCCCAAAACCTTTGGCAGACGCAAATCTTATAAGACAATCAAATGGAGAGGAATGCATCATGCCAGGTATGTCCGAATGACTTTTTGAAATGATTAACTGTGTTGATGCTTTTATTGCTTTGCCAGGTGGCATGGGCACAATAGTGGAAATTTTTACAGTGCTATCTTGGGCAGACTTGAACATACACTAGAAACCAATTGGACTGTTTAACGTTGATGAATTTTTTGACGTCTTTTTGTGTTTCTTGAAGATGCCCGGAGAAATAGGTTCCTTTTAAAACCCTTAAAAGATATCCTCTACACTGCCAAAACAGGCAATGATTTAATTGACCAACTCTTAGCCTTTGAACCACAAATTGACCATATCATTTCCAAGATAAATTGGTTTGATAATGATCGGGGTAAGAAGCGTCGGTGTAGGCACTGTATTTTTGCATATAAGTCCCGATGATGAGTCTCACATGGAGACACAACCTCTTTAATTGTGGAAGTCACGGGAAACTGACGTCGGAATGGAAGAGTCAAGAATTGACACATTTTTGGAATTAATTCGTTTGTTTATGCTTCGGGTTTGCTTGTTGGACCTCCATTTTAAAACACACCCTTAGCCCAAACCCCCACAAACCACACACCAAGCCCACACATCACCAAAGCCACATGCCCAAGCCCATTTAAAACACATCCAAAATAATAAAACACATATTTAACACATGTGAAATTAAAACAAATTAAATAAATCACATAACAAAATTAAATAAAGTCAAATAAAATCCCATCAAAAGCTTTCCTAATTCACTTAAATTACATTCCCTAATTAAAAGATACAAATTATATCATATCCCTAATCAAAAGAGAACAAATCAAATAAAATCAAATCACTTCCCTAATTAAAAAAATTTTCCTTATCCCACACTAATTCAAAATATCCCCCATAATTACACAAATTCTTTTCCTATTCAAACAAGGATAAACACAACCCTCTCCTATAAAAAGATCCACAAACCCAACCTTAGGATCCCTAGCTCATCCTCACAAGAAACCCCAAGAAGCATTCACGCAGGTCACTCATTGCCCATCACCGAAATCTGTCCACTGAAATAGCCCATGCATCTCATGCAAACAGTCCCCTGCACATTGCCAAACCGCACACCATACACCCCTTAAATCCTCCCTGAAACAGCCGCATAACAGACCTACTGTCCAGCCTCCTTCACGCCTAGCCACCTGCCCCCCTCACGCACCTGCCCCCCTCACACACTAGATCCTTCATGCCACCTAGAGCCATTCACCCAAATCAACCCTCTAACCAGCCTTGCCTCACATCCCTTGCTCCACAGCCTCTCACGTAACAACACCAGCCTGGCCTCACATCCCTTACTCAACTGCCTCTCACGTAACAACACCAGCCTGGCCTCACGTCCCTTGCTCCACTGCCTCTCACGTAACCACATCAGCCTTGTCTCACGTCCCTTGTTCAACAGCCCTTCACATAAGCCTCTTGCCTCACGTCCCTTACTTCAACAGTCCTTCACTTGCCTCAATTCAGCGCAAATAATCACCCTAACCAGTAGCCCCAATTAGCGCCATAAAAGCCCCTAAACTGTCTCGAAACTGTACCCTTAAATCACCCTGAAAACAATCCCAGCATTAACCCAAAACATCCTAGAAAACACAACAAAAACTGACCCTAAAACAACAGCAAAATGGAGTGAAACAGCAACCCAAACAGCGAAACAGTGAAGGAAAACATTGAACCAGTGAACCGGAGGAGTTACGGAGCATCAACCCTTCCGACAACCGCGTACTGCACTTCCAATAGACGACAAAAGAGGTTAGACCTGAGGGCACCTTCTTTATTTATTATCCTTTATTTTTTATATATTTTAGTACTTTATTTCATATGACTATTGTGGATTGGTGCATGATGTGATTTCCGGATGAACGAAATATGTGTTCTCTCTTGCGGTATATCAGATGGAAACTCGGACGTAAATTTCGTAGCCGAATCGAATGGACGGTAGTGCGGTTTGTACTCGGGATACAATGCCACGTACCACTTGAGAGACACACGTATTTCGTTTCATCCAACCTTGTATTCGAGCATGATTTAGTCTAGTAAATTATTTATCATGATTTAGTCTAGTATGTTATTTATTTTAAATATGATTATGTTATTTCTTTATGCATGATTTAGTTATTTGCTTTTACATTAGGAGTTTAATATACGTTTATGTTTAGATTGTTATTTATTCGCTTGTGTTTGATGAATCAATATGCTCGTGAGATTATTGTGTGATATCGTATGTTTGCCGTTATAATGAATTACTTTCAAAGCATGCAAACTTAGACATATGATTTACTTTGATGAATGCGAACTATATCTAAGTTACTCTTGAGCATATTGTTGCGTAGATTCGGTTAAGATATTGCACAAATCATTTCATTACAAGTGGCATAAGTAAGGGACCATTTTGAACCCAACTGTTTGAGGTCTTCCCTTACGAGGGGTGAGTGCAGCCTTAAATCTTTGTCCCAGTTCACACTGGGTGGCGATTTCTACTCAATGTTATTTCTCCGGTTTAGTTCCCCCGCGGGCTATTCCGTACTCCCAACTAGGCCGCAAGCCTGGAACAACGTCACCGATTTCTGTGTCCTACAGTCTGGCGACTCCACTGGGGATAGAGAATCGACCCCAAAATAATGTCTTGTAGTGATTTTGATTTGTGCTTTAGTTAACCGCGTCTATAGTAGGTTGAAGGGGTTTAATCAAAGGCATTTTTAAGGCTAGGTGATGGTTTGGTGTCTTCCTTCATTCACTACCTTTCTATAAGGAAAAGTTGTGAAGGCACCTAGATAATCATTACCCGTAGCTCATTGTGACAGACTAATTTGGAGGACTTGTTGTTTATTCCTGTCACCAAGGCGATAAGAACCAAAGAGGCTTGGGTATTTAAGAGAGTTCACTCCACCCTCCCTCTGGGGAATCTTCAATAGGGAATCCATTTGACAGTCAGTCATGCACCATAACTCATTGGCACGTACCTTAAGGTATAAAAAAGTTGCGCTCACTTGGTCGCTCGAACCCTTGAGTGGGGAGTCCTAGTTGTGGGCAATCCTTCGCTAGCGGGAGCTTTTGTCTACAATCTTATAAACCCGCATATGAACCATAGTCATATATCCTATAGAAGTTGCCCATTTATGCTTTTGACAACCACTTGCATCTCATGCATACACGCATCATGTTAACCCTGTGTCTTAAAAGCCATCATAGATATCCGTCGGGTTAGGAAAAAGAAGACTTGTCAAAGAAGAGTTTAGCAAACATGGATATCGGGGAAAAGGAAGCCGAGAAACAGATAATTTTACGGCAAGGATAGAAAGACCATGGTGGGCACAAAAAAAAGAAAAAAAAAAGAAAGAAAAAAATAAAAGAAAAAAAAATGAAAAAAATTGTTTGTTTTTAGTCCTTAATAGTTAGGCATAAGTCCAATGATGAAATCATTTGCTTTAGGGTGAAATCTTAGAAACGAAAAACTTCGGATGTGCTTTTATCTGATGCTTTGAGTAGTTGATCTATGTTAGACTCGTAACCACTTAATTATAGGTTCTTAGCAGTGAGAACATAAGTAGTTGGCAAGGTGACTAGTTGAAGAAATTGTAGGTCGGTAAATGACCATTTTCTTAGATGTCTATCTTGATTTGCTTATGTTATGATGTGTGGTATGGTTGAAATGAAAGAAAAGTCTCTAAAGAAAAGAATTGAACCACCTATAACTGATAAGCGTGAAGCTACCCATGGGCGTGTATTCGGACCACCATGAGGAGAAATGCTACCTTAAAGGGTAGGTGTGTTGAAAAAAAAAAGAAAAAAAAAAAAAAAAAAAAAAAAAGAAAGAAAAAAATAAAAGAAAAAAAAATGAAAAAATTGTTTGTTTTTAGTCCTTAATAGTTAGGCATAAGTCCAATGATGAAATCATTTGCTTTAGGGTGAAATCTTAGAAACGAAAAACTTGGGATGTGCTTTTATCTGATGCTTTGAGTAGTTGATCTATGTTAGACTCGTAAACACTTAATTATAGGTTCTTAGCAGTGAAAACATAAGTAGTTGGCAAGGTGACTAGTTGAAGAAATTTTAGGTCGGTAAATGACCATTTGCTTAGATGTCTATCTTGATTTGCTTATGTTATGATGTGTGGTATGGTTGAAAATGAAAGAAAAGTCTCTAAAGAAAAGAATTGAACCACCTATAACTAATAAGCGTGAAGCTACCCATGGGCGTGTATTCGGACCACCATGAGGAGAAATGCTACCTTAAAGGGTAGGTGTGTTGAAAAAAAAAAGAAAAAAAAAAGAAAAAAAGAAAAAAAAAAGAAGTTCAAAATGAAAAGAAAAAAAAAGAGAGACAAAAGAGAAAGAAAACCATACCACATTGAGCACAGAAAAGCAACTGCAGGCATAATTGAGACATCTAGGTTGGTTTGACCAATCTATCCCAATTTTTTTACGAAATCATTGAGTTGGCTCACCTGGGGATGAATCTGCAAAGGAACCTTTGCAAACACACACTTTGAGTCTGGCTTAGATCATTTATTCAAAGACTTGTATTTGAGTTGCGTTGAATGTTTTGAAGATTCTCTGGTTTCATTACTGAGCATTCTTTGAGGGCAATAATATGTGTAACTATTGGGACTATTTCGTAGCATGTGATATAGTATGATGATATGGAATGCCACAACACGTGGTTCACCTTGACCTATTACAAGCAGCGAATAGCAGAAAGCTAAATCAAGACTGGGGACGACCAGTCTACCACCCCGCAAATAAGGGAAACAACGAGATCTTGAGCCATGAGACAAAAGAGAACCAACCAATCACCAGAAGAGAACTGGCAGAAGGAAATTGCAAGCAGACCCAGGGGGCGACCAAAGACTTTTTTAGGCAAGAAGCACCTAAGATCACAAGGAAGACCTAACCCATCGGAATAGGAAACACATTCATGCATGCATGCATACACGTCATATACACGCAATCTTTGTCTTATTTTTGTTCACATGTTTTAAAGAAAATGAGAAAGCGGCAAATACAAGCCAACCAGAAACAGCAACATAGCATCATCAGTTTTGGAATGAATCCTTGGCCGAGGCCCACACTATCAGCAGTTTAGGGAATGAATCCTAAGGTCGAGGCCCATATCATCAGAGTTTTGGAATGAATCCCAGGGTCGAGGCCCACATCGTCAAAGTTTTGGAATAAATCCGGGAATGAATTCCAGGGTCGAGGCCCACATTGTCAGAGTTTTGAAATGAATCACAAGGTCGAGGCCCACATTGTCAGAGTTTTGGAATAAATCCGGGAATGAATCCCAGGGTCGAGGCCCACATTGTCAGAGTTTTAGAATGAATCCGGGAATGAATCTTAGGGTCGAGGCCCACATCGTCAGAGTTTTGGAATGAATCCCAGGGTCGAGGCCCACATCGTCAGAGTTTTGGAATGAATACGGGAATGAATCCTAGGGTCGAGGCCCACATCGTCAGAGTTTTGGAATGAATCCCAAGGTCGAGGCCCACATCATCAGCATTTTTGGGGATGAGTCCCAAGGTCGAGGCCCACATAAGTATCAGTCTGGGAGTGAGGCCCACATCAGTATCAGTCTAAGGGCGAGGCCCACATCAGTATCATTCTGGGGGCGAGGCCCACATCAGTATTAGTCTGGGGGCGAGGCCCACATCAGTATCAGTTCGGGGCGAGGCCCACATCAGTATCAGTCTGGGGGCGAGGCCCACATCCACATCAGTATCAGTTTGGGGTGAGGCTCACATCAGTTTGGGGCGAGGCCCACGTCAGTATCAGTTTGGGGCGAGGCCCACATTAGTATCAGTTTGGGGCGAAGCCCACATCAGTTTGGGGCGAGGCCCACATCAGTGTCAGTATGGGGGCGAGGCCCACATCAGTATCAGTCTGGGGGCGAGACCCATATCAGTATCAATCTGGGGTGAGGCCCACATCAGTACCAATTCAGGGTCGAGGACCCACTACATCATCAGTTCTAGGATGTGTCCCGGGGTCGAGGGCCCACACATCAGTTGCAGTTCTGGGATGCGTCCCAAGGTCGAGAGCGCACTGCATCATCAGTTATAGTTCCGAGATACGTCCCAGAATCGAGGGCCCACTACATCATCATTTCTAGGATGTGTCCCAGGGTTGAGGGCCCACACATCAGTTGGAGTTCCGAGATGCGTCCCAGGGTCGAGGGCCCACTGCATCATCAGTTGTAGTTTCGGGATGCGTCCCAGGGACGAGGGCCCACTAAATCATCAGTTCTAGGATGTGTCTCAGGGTCGAGGGCCCACACATTAGTTGCAGTTCTAGGATGCGTCCCAGGGTCGAGGTCCCCCATTGTTAGTTACAGTTCCGGGATGCGTCCTAGGGTCGAGGGCCCACTGCATCAACAGTTGTAGTTCTGGGATGCGTCCCAGAGTCGAGGACCCACTACATCATTACTTTTAGGATGTGTTTCAGGGTCGAGGGCCCACACATCAGTTGCAGTTCCGGGATGCGTCCCAGGGTCAGGGGCCCACAGCATGATCAACACTCCGGGTATGGAGACACGCATCATCAGCACTCTGGGTATGGAGACACAGCATCAATTTTGCCAGGTACGGCACTCCGGGTATAGAGATATTACCGCTACACCTCAGGTATGGGGTTTAGCTTGCCAGGTACGGCACTCTGGGTATAGAGATATCACCGTGACACTCTAGGTATGGAGACGCAATCGTGACACCTCGGGTATGGGGTTTAGCTTCCCAGGTACGGCACTCCTGGTAGGGAGATATCACAGCGACACTCTAGGTATGGAGACGCAACTGCGACACCTCAGGTATGGGGTTTAGCTTGCCAGGTACGGCACTCCGGGTATAGAGATATCACTGCGACACTCTAGGTATGGAGACGCAACCATGACACCTAGGGTATGGGGTTTAGAATGCCAGGTACGGCACTCCGGGTATTGAGATACTACTGCGACACTCTAGGTATGGAGACGCAACCGCGACACCTCGGGTATGGGGTTTAGCATGCCAGGTATGGCACTTCGGGTATGGAGACACTACTGCGACACTCTAGGTATGGAGACGCAACCGTGACACCTCGGGTATGGGGTTTAGCATGCCAGGTACGGCACTCCGGGTATGGAGATACTACTACGACACTCTAGGTATGGAGACGCAACTGCGACACCTCAAGTATGGGGTTTAGCATGCCAGGTACGACACTCCAGGTATGGAGATATCTCTGTGACACTCTAGGTATGGAGACGCAACCGCGACACCTAGGGTATTGGGTTTAGCTTGCCAGGTACGGCACTCCGGGTATGGAGATATCACTGCGACACTCTAGGTATGGACAAGCAACCGCGACACCTCGGGTATGGGGTTTAGCATGCTAGGTACGGCACTTCGGTTATGGAGATACTACTTGTAGGCATTGCATTTTCGCATGTGAAACCCGATAATGAGTCTCAGTTGGAGGCACTACCTTTTTAGCTAAGGATATTGCGGGAAACGGAGGTCGGAAGGGGAAATTCAGAATAAGTACGTCATCAGATTCATTTCGCAAGTTCACTGTCTTCGTTAGTGCTGCGTCCGTTACTTCGTTCGAACGTCAAGCAGATTGCGGGCGTTCATGTAGCGTTCGAACGGCGTCGGTATTTCTGGTTTTGCTGCTAGCCTCGTACCCCAGCCCAATTAGCCCCCCAAAGCCCATAAAACACATCCCAATTAATAAAACACATTTAAAACACATGGGAAATTAAATTAAATATTAATAATGTATTTGAATTAAATAAAATATTTAAACCATTTACCAATTAAATAAAACATAATCTAATCATACCCAATTAAGACAAATAAAATATATTAACTTCCTAACTAAACAAATCACATACTAAATTAACAAGATGTCATGCCTAATTAAAATCAATTATAACAAATTAAATATATTGTATTCCTAATCTAAACCAAATTTGCCCCCCCTCAATCTTTGACTTTCCTTGCTCAACACAAAATCAAATCCCTTCCTTGTGAGACAAGGTGAAGCCCTAGCCATTCTCTATATAAACAACCCCTAACCAAGACATGCACTCCCCTAGCTCATACACAAGACTTACACGAAAATCAAAACACCAAGCACCCTAGCCACTCACGGCAATAGCAAGAAGCACAAACAAAACTCTTTTCTTCATCTCTCCTTCTTTGGCCGAGAATACCACTATCCTCCATCCCCTCCATTGTCGAATTTTAACAGCCATTACAACCACCAATACAGCCCCTAACCACCACTGAAAACCACCTCCATAAACTCTCCACACATCACCGAAAATACACCCCCAAAATAGCAGCCAAATCCTCTTAAAACATTCCCTAAAATCCTCAAAACAGTAACCTAAAAACTGCATTCATAATCCTTAAAATAATCACACAAGACTACACTAAAAACCCACAAAAAACACTCGTAACAGTCCGTTGAAATGTCAAAACAAGTGAACTGAACAGTGAGCAGCAAAACAGAGGCCGAACAGCAGCAGAACGGAGACCGAACAGCAAGCAAAACAGCAAAATAGTGAGCTAGGATGCTAAACCAGTGAACCGGAGAAGTTGAGGAGCCTTACCCTTCCGACGACCGTGAAACGCAAGCCTGAAAGTTGGCAAAAAGGTTAGACCTGAGGGTATTTTCCACACTCGTTTTCTGTTTTATTTGTATTATTTATTGAGTATTGCTTGCATGATTGTTATGTTGAAATGCATGTTGTGGCCATTGAGTAGATAAATATGCATGAATTATGAGATGATGTATGTTGTGGCTTTGGAATAAAATAAGAGATCTGTCAACTCTCGCGGTATATCGGATGGAAACCCGGACATAAATTTCATAGCCGATTCAGAATGGACGGTAGTATGATCTGTACTCGGGATACAACTCCACGTACCGCTTGAGCAAACGGCACCCTCTTTTGTGTTGTGTTGCTTTGATTTATTTATTTTTCGTCACTTGAATTCTACATGTTGCTTATTTATGCATGATTCAATCGAGCGCATAGGCTTAGTAAGTGCGATGAAATGTCCGCTATTTGAAGGGGTTAAAACCCTTTACCACGATGTTTTGCCGCGCCGGTTGATGTGTGTTCAGTTGAATGCTAGATACGTTCAATCAGGCATACTAAGTTTGGTATTATTGTTTCTTTATTCTTTGTATGCATGATGCGATCGACCGCATGGGCTTAGTAAGTCGGATTAAAGGTCCCCTATTTGGAGGGGTTAAAATCATTTACCACGATGCTTCGCCGCGCCGGTTGGTGTATATCCGGTTGGGTGTGAGATGAGTTCAATCGGATACGTGAGGTCCCACATTGTGGATTTGTTTGCATATGAATGTATTGCATGCATCAGGTCTGGTTCCGTTCGAACGCGTTCTCGAATGCTATATGAACGCGAACCTTCTGTTTACCGTTCGAACGCGTTTACAAACGCTATGCGAACGCACACGCACTTTCTTAGTTTTATCATGTATCAGGTCTGGTTCTGTTCGAACGCGTTCTCGAACGCCATACGAACGCGAACCTTCTGTTTACCGTTCGAACACGTTTACAAATGCTACGCGAACGCGCACGTACTTTCTTAGTTTCATCATGCATCAGGTCTGGTTCCGTTCGAACGCGTTCTCGAACGCTATACGAACGTGAACCTTCTATTTACCATTCGAACGCGTTATCAAACGCTACGCGAACATGCACGCATCTTCTTAGTGTTTCATGCATCAGGTCAGGCTCCGTTGGAACGCGTTCTCGAACGCTACACGAACGCGCGCCCACTGAACTGAGTTATTTTTGTCAGATTTCGTACATAATTGTCCCTAGTAGCTATTCCTTCGTATGATGAACCTGATTGCCCCTCTGTATTATGCAAGATTGTGTAGGTGTCATTCATATACCTATGTCATGATAACATTTGACTATTATTTCTTGTGGTATATCAGATGGAAACCCAGAGATAAATTCCGTAGCAGATTCTGAATGGACGGTAGTACGGTCTGTACTTGGGATACAATTCCACGTACCACTTGGAAAGGTGCTCACATGTGTGCTTGTGTGGTTAGTGTGTGTGCTTGTATTTTCTTGAATATAATATGCCAATGAAGTTGTATGTTCGTCGCTCATTTGATATACTTTCAAGCATGCAATCTTAGATGTGAAATATATGTAAGTTTAGGTGTATTACAAGTGTTACTTAAACCTGATTAAATTATTACATAAATCCTTTCATTACAAGTGGCATAAGTAAGGGACCATTTCGAACCCAACGGTTTAAGGTCTTCCCTTGCGAGGGGTGAGTGCGGTCTTAAATCTCATTTTCCCGGTTCACACCGGGTGGCGACTCCATTATACTCCCGACCGGGCCGCGAGTCCGGGACAGCATGCGTCGTCCAGTTTCTGTGTCCCACAGTCTGGCGACTTTACTGGGGATAGAGAATCGGCCCCGAATATTGTCTTGTAATGTTTGGATTTATGTTTTAATTGACCGTGTCTATAGTGGATAAAATGGGGGTTTAATCAAAGGCATTTTAAGGCTAGGTAATGGTTTGTTTTCTTCCTTCATTCATTACCTTTCTAGAAGGAAAAGTTGTGAAGGCACCTATATGGCCATCTACTCGTAGCCTATTGTGATGGACTAATTTGGAGGACTCGTTGTTTATTCCTGACACCAAGCGATAAGAGCCTAAGAGGCTTGGGTATTTAAGTGAGCCTCGCTCCACCTTCCCTCTGGGAATCTACAACGGGAAATCCATTTGACAGTCAATCACACACCATAGCTCATTGGCACGTACCTTAGTGTATAAAAAAGAATGCGCTCACTTGGTTGCTCGAACCCTTGATTGGGGAGACCTAGTTGTGGGCCATCCTTCGCCGATGAGAGCCTTTGTCTACACTCCTATGAACCCACCCATAGACCGGGATTGTATGGTTAAAGTAACAATTATTTCCTTGAGTATGCGCTTATGGACCATCCTCATTTGAATGCAGTTGGACCATTTTCAGAAATGCGGACTTACTGGGCCATTTAAACTGGGGCGAGTTTGTACCTTATGACCATTGGGCCCAAAGCTTCTGAAATGTTGATGGGCCATTCTGTACAAATTATTGTTTTATGTTTGCATTATCTTTCCTTTTATGTTTGTGTTTGGGAACATCGCCGTTTGGATCCATTTGGACTATTTGTCATGGGATATGGGCTTGTTGGGCCATTTAAACTGGGACAAGAACATAATTTATGACGATCGAGCCAAAGGCTTCTAAGTGTTGGTGGGCCACTTTGTGCTTGTGTTCGGAACATTACCATTTGGATTTAGTTGGGCTCCTTGCCACGAGATGTGAACTTGTTGGGCCATTTAAACTGGGACGAGTTCACTCCTATGACAGTTAGCCCAAAAGTTTCTAGAATGATAACGGTCCGATTTTTTTGAAAATTTTAAATTTTAATTTAGTATGTTATATATGTTACCTGCATCTCATGCACCTCATGCATACATCATGTTAACACCCTCTATGTCTCAAAAAGACATCATAGATACCGTTTGGGTTAGAGAATGGACAAGGCTCATTAAAAGAACAGTAACAGTCATGAGTGAATCTGGTAATGAGGTATCCCGTATGGATCAGTTAGAGAACAGTCTCGCCAAGGTCACTGAACAGTTGCAAGCTTTGACTATTGCTGTGGCTGGTATGGCTGTGCCCCGTGCTGGGGGAATTTCTGAGAATTTGAGGCATGAGGAGCCTCCGAATGGGTTGGGGGATGATATCCCCACTTTTGATGATGATATGGCAGAGTATGCAGCAGGCAGAGTATCTGGGTCTCAGACAGAGTTACAGAAACTTCGAGATCAGGTTGAGTCGGTTACCCGTAAGATGAGGGGTAAGAATGAGGATTTGCTAGATTATGACACACTGACTTTCGAGGAACAGTTGCCGGCACAGTTCAAGATGCCTGATATGACTAAGTTTAACGGGAATGGGGATCCAAGGGTGCATCTCCGACAGTTTGTATCAGTCATGAGTTCAGTTGACTTATCTCAGCGCCAAGTGTAGAAAATGTTTGGAATGTCGCTTGGAGGAGCTCCTGTGGTGTGGTACCACAGTTTGGAGAAGAAAGTGAAGGAAGATTGGAAGGAGTTGGCTGATGCTTTCCTGAAGCAGTATATCACTGACCTTGAGATCGATCTGTCACTCCGTGATCTGGAGAATGTTAAGCAGAAATCGGATGAGAGTTTTAAAGAGTATGTGGACCAATGGAGGGGTCAGTTGTTGAAGATTCAGACTAGGCCTTCGGAGAAGGATCAGATTAAGATGATTATCAAAGGCACCAAGCCCTCCATTTACAGCAAGTTGAGGAGGATGACCTCTATGATTGCAGACTTTCGGCAGTTGAGGGAAACTGTCATGGACATTAAAGACGAAGAGGCGGAAAACAGAAAATTCTATGGTCTGAACAGGAGGCCCGTTGGGGGAACATCGGGAACAAAGCCCGTTTCTGCTGAGATTGCCGCTATCCGGAACCGGCATTTTTCCAACTTGGGAAGGCCCCTGTCAAAGGTGCTAGAGAAACTGAAGAGGCAAGGGCTTTTAAAACCCTTGGAAGCCAAACCATTACCCAATCCCCTACCATCACATTATAACCTAAGCCTTTACTGTCACTTTCACCAACAAAAGGGCCATGACACTGACAATTGCGCCCGACTCCGCCATGAAATCCAAGACCTGATAGACTCCAAGAAAATACCTGACCCAGAAACAGAACAGCCTGACACACACAGAAACCCCTTACCCAATTACCGTACCGTACCACCACCAGCCTATATGATCAATTCTGGCCTCCCAGAAGACCTTGTCCTAAAATCCTTTCACCCTCAAGCCTTTTGCCTGGGAATCTGGGCTAGTACTAGTGAAGATGAGACTGAGCAGGGGAAAAACTTTTGGCTTGATTTATCTAGCAGTGATGAGGAAGAAGTAAGGGGAATGACGCGCAGCGGTCATTTTTACAATGATGTGGCAGAAAAGGGTAAGGAAGTTTTGACAGATGGTAGAGAAGTGGTTGAGACTGCAAAAAATACTGAGTATCTGGGAACTATTATGTGCATCTCGGGAGCATAGGCAGGCTATGGTTGAGTCCTTGAGCAAGATTGTGGTACCGGAAGACGCCAACCATGCAATGTTTGTTGGGTCGGTTCAGAAGGAAGCTTTGCAGATTTCTTTTTCTGAGGACGAACTCCCAATAGAGGGGAGAAATCATAACAGGCCTCTATTTATCAGGGCCGAGGTGAGGGGCGAGAGAACTTCATGTGTGATGGTGGATGACGGTTCGTCCATCAATGTGTGTCCACTGAAAATTCTGGCAAGATTATGTATGAAAGCAACAGACTTTGACCCCTCTAGTATGACTATTAAGGCTTATGATGACAGTAAAAGGGGAGTTGAGGGTACCTTTGTGGCTATGGTCAAGGTAGGACCGATTGAAGATGAGGTTGAATTCACAGTACTGGACATCCCGGCTACTTTCGCCTTATTGTTGGGAAGGCCTTGGTTTCACAAACTTGGGGGCGTGCCTTCCACTTTACACCAGATAATCAAGTTCTCGTATGAGGGAGAAGTTGTTACTATCCGGGCTGAGTTAGATAATGTCGTGGCTGCCTTGGAGATACAACCTTTCATGAGGTTTCAGGTGTCAGCTACTTTTGAGGAGTGGGTGGATCCTAGGGTGGCTATGATTATGGAGAAAATGAAGTTTGAGCTGGTAAAGGTTCAAAATTACCAGATTTCAGAGGACAGACTACTCGGAAGGTTTGGGGTACAAGTCTGATGAAGAACAGCCAAAGGTCAAGAAAAAGGGCCTGAAACTGATGGAATGTTTTGTGAAAGCTTCAGGATATCAAGAGGAGCCTGAACCTGTGGAAGTTATGGAATTGTGGTACCTGGGTTTGAGATCTTCCAGGATATGTTGGGTAAGAGCTGATAGTTGAAGAAATTGTGAAGAAGAATAAGAGAATTGGGAGTAAGAACTGATGAAGTTGGAGAGCCTGACTCTGGGAGAGGACGAAAAGCCTGAGGAAGACCTGATTGCAGAGGAAGAAGTGTCTATAAAATGATGAAGACATTTACCTTCCTGATTTTTTTGAATGTACTTCCGCATTATCCAATAATAAAGACATTTCTTTTGCTTACTTGCCTGAGTCATTTCCATTTACTCTACACGAATCAAGCATATTTGACATCAGTTCAGCCAAACAGAACTACGCATTTAACTTGGGTACACTTGAGAACCCCAAGGAAATTCTGATTGCAAGTGAAGTAACCTCCGAAGAGAGGGAGAAACTTGAAGAAGTGTTGGTCAGATATGCCAAAGTGTTTGCTTGGTCCTATGAGGACATGCCTGGGGTACACAGAAACATTGCCCAGCACACAATACCAACTTATCCAAATATGAGGCCAGTAAAACAGAAACTCTGACAGATGAGACCAGAAAGGGCTGAGAAAGTCAGAGAGGAGGTTAAGAAACAGATAGATGTGGGGTTCCTGGAAGTAGTAAAGTATCCTGAGTGGTTGGCTAACATAGTACCGGTGCCGAAGAAGGACGGAAAGGTCAGAATGTGTGTAGACTACAGAGATCTCAACAAGGCTTGTCCGAAAGATGATTTTCCTCTGCCGCATATAGATGTTCTGGTTGATAGTGCGGCTTTATCTGCTATGTATTCATTTGCAGATGGATTTTCAGGTTACAATCAGGTTCTCATGGATGAGGAAGACAAACATAAGACTGCATTTGTTACTGAGTGGGGGGTACTTATGTTACAAGGTTATGCCGTTTGGGCTTAAGAATGCGGGGGCTACTTATCAGCGGATGGCCACTACACTTTTCCACGACTTGATGCACAAAGAGATTGAGGTGTATGTGGATGACATGATGGTAAAATCAGAGACAAGAGTTGGGCATATTGAAGCACTGGAAAGGTTCGTTCAGAGAGTTGACAGATACAACCTGCGGCTTAATCCCAAGAAATGTGTGTTTGGGGTGACATCAGGGAAGTTGCTGGTCATACAGTGGGAATGGCGGCAGAATAGAGGTAGATTCGAGAAGATCAAGGCAATCACAGAAATGTCTGCACCGAAGACAGAAAAAGAAGTCAGAGCATTCTTGGGAAAGATTCAGTACATCAGTCGGTTCATTGCCAAGTTGACATCAGTATGTGAGCCTATCTTCAAACTATTGAGAAAGGATCAGCCAGTGAGATGGAATGAACAGTGTCAGACAGCCTTCGACAAAATCAGATGTACTTGGTAAAGCCTCCTGTATTGAAACCTCCGAGACCGGGCAGGACTTTTGATGTTTGTATTGGCTATAGAATCAGAAGCACTGGGGGCAATGATGGTACATGCTGATGAGACAGGGGTAGAACATGCAGTCTATTATCTGAGTAAGAAGATAAGCTCCCGTATGAGGCTCGGTATCAGGAAGTAGAGAAGATCTGTCTTGCCGTGGTATGGGCTTCCAGAAAGTTGCAACATTACTTACATCATACAAGATCCAGGTAGTGGCAATGGAGAATCCTCTGAAGTATCTTCATTTCGTGCCTTCACTAGTAGGAAAATTGGGCAGATGGTTGGTATTGCTGACGGAGTTTGACATTGAGTATCTCACCTCCAAAGTGATCAAAGGGCAAGCAGTAGCAGAGTTTCTGGCATTGCAACCTGTTGAGGGGGATCAGTATAAGTTTGAATTTCCAGACGAAGAGATCCAAGCAATAACAGTTCAGAGATGGAAGATGTATTTTGACGGAGCAGTGAATTACAAGGGAGCCGGAATTGGAATCGTGATAGTAACCCCCGAGGGAGAGACTTTGTCTTTGGCCAAGAGGTTGACATTCAGAGTGACTAACAACATGGCCGAGTATGAAACATGTGCTTTTGGTTTGACAGCATTGATAGCCTTGAAGGCCGGGAGTGTGGAAGTCTACGGAGACTCTATGTTGGTGGTCCAGCAGATGCGAGGAGAATGGGAATTGAAATAAGAACGGTTGAAACCTTACCTCTTTCACCTCAGAAAGCTGGCACAGGTTATCCCCGAGTGTAAGTTTTAGCACTTACCGAGAGAAGAGAATCAGATGGCAGATGCATTGGCTACGCTCGCAGCAACTTGGGAAAATCCAGAAAAGTTAGTGATGAGACCGTTGATACTAACAACAGCAAGTAGACCTTTTTATGAGATAGAAAGAATTCTGGAAGTTGAGGTTGACGACAGTAAACCTTGGTATTATGACATTCAGAGATATCTGGAACATGGTGAACTCCCGGAAGGGGCTGGCAGAAAAGACAGAATAGCCATTCAGAAGTTAGCTTCCCAGTATGTGATTTTGAAATGGGAACTATACAAGAGGCAAGCAAACGATATTCAGTTGAAGTATTTGAGAAAAGAAGAAGCTCAGCATGTAATGGAAGAAATACACGCCGGGGTATGTGGTCCGCACATGAACGGGTTGAATCTGTCCCGCAAGATAGTGAGACAAGGTTTTTATTGGTCAACCATGGAAACAGACTGCGCGAAGATGGTAAAGCACTGTCATGATTGTCAAGCACATGGTAATTTGAATCACTTACCGCACACAGAGTTACACGGGTTGTCGGAGCCGTGGCCTTTCTCAGCATGGGGGATTGCTATGATTGGGGAAATTCGACCGAATGCATCAAATGGGCATCGCTTTATAATAATGGCAGTAGATTACTTCTCGAAGTGGGTGGAAGCTGAATCATTCCGCAATGTTACAGCAAAACAGATGGCAAAGTTTATAGCTCGGAACCTCATTTGTCGGTATGGTATGCCGCATCATGTAGTGACAGACAACGGGGTTCAGTTCCAAGGAGAGACGAAGGCAATGTTACAGAGGTATGGGATAGGCCACCACAAGTCATCAACATACAAGCCGCAGGCAAATGGGGCAGTTGAGGCAGCCAACAAGACTATAAAAATGATTTTAGCCAAGATGATAGAGAACTGCAGAGATTGGGCCGAGAAACTACCATATGCTTTGTGGGGGTACAGAACATCAGTAAGGACAGCAACAGAGGCCACACCTTACTCTTTGGTCTATGGAATGGAAGTAGTATTGCCGGTAGAAGTGGAAATACAGTCCATGAGGGTATTAACAGAGGCAGAATTACCAAAACAGAAGTGGGCCGCACAGAGGTTTGATCAGTTAGCACTATTGGATGAGAAGAGAACGAAGTCTTTGTTTCACATGCAGTTGTATCATAAGAGACTAGCCCGAGCATTCAACAAGAAAGTACGTCCCACCAAGATCAGAAAGGGTGATTTGGTACTTAAGCAATCGAGGCCGTCGACGACAGATCCGAGAGGAAAATTCAGACCAAACTGGGAAGGACCTTACATAGTGCCGAAGGTAATGGGAAATGGGGCAGTGAGGTTATCAGACTTGGAAGGAAACGAGTTCACTGAGCCGATCAACGTAGAAAGATTGAAGCAATATTTTGCCTGAGGGAGAGAAGATCGAGCAGTCACCACGAGAATTAGCCGAAGACCTAACCCAACGGAATAAGAAAATCATTCATGCATACACGTAACATTGCATTCTCTTCGTGTTTGTTTTTGTTTTGTGTTCGCAGGTTCGAAGAAAGGAGAAAGCGACAGAAATGAGCCAAGCAGCATCAGCGCAATTTTAGTTTTTGGGTTGAGTCCCAATGGGCGAGGCCCATATCATGTCGGCTTGGGGGCGAGGCCCATATCAGCTTGAGGGCGAGGCCCCCCATTGTCGGTTGTAGCTCCGGGTCGAGGTGCCCAGGGTCGAGGTACCCACTACATCATCAGTTCGAGGGCGAGGTCCCTATGGTCAGCGGTGTTGGGTCGAGGTGCCCTCGTTGTCGGTTGTAGTTCCGGGTCGAGGTGCCCATGGTCGAGGTACCCACTACATCATCAGTTCGAGGGCGAGGTCCCTATGGTCAGCGGTGTTGGGTCGAGGTGCCCAGGGTCGAGGTACCCCCGTTGTCGGTTGTAGTTCCGGGTCGAGGCGCCCAGGGTCGAGGTGCCCACTACATCATCAGTTCGAGGGCGAGGTCCCTATTGTCAGTGGTATTGGGTCGAGGTGCCCATGATTGAGGTACCCTCGTTTTCGGTTGTAGTTATTGGGATGCGTCCCAGGATCGAGGTCCGCTGCAGCACCAACTCAGCTCGAGGCAGCAGCAAAGCCAGGTAAGTGAAAATGCATTGCATAACTTTGATAGGATTGTTCAAAGTCACACACTGCAAAAGTCCCATCAAAGTGGGGGCAACTGTAGGCATTGCATTTTCGCATGTGAAACCCGATGATGAGTCTCAGTTGGAGGCACTACCTTTTTAGCTAAGGATATTGCAGGAAACGGAGGTCGGAAGGGGAAATTCAGAATAAGTACGTCATCAGATTCATTTCGCAAGTTCACTGTCTTTGTTAGTGTTGCGTCCGTTACTTCGTTTGAACGTCAAGCAGATTGCGGGCGTTCGTGTAGCGTTCGAATAGGCGTTCAAACGGCGTCTGTATTTCTGGTTTTGCTGTTAGCCTCGCATCTCAGCCTAATTAGCCCCCCAAAGCCCATAAAACACATCCCAATTAATAAAACACATTTAAAACACATGGGAAATTAAATTAAATATTAAATTAATATTAAGGTAAATATTAATAATGTATTTGAATTAAATAAAATATTTAAACCATTTACCAATTAAATAAAACATAATATAATCATACCCAATTAAGACAAATCAAATATATTAACTTCCTAACTAAACAAATCACATACTAAATTAACTAGATGTCATGCCTAATTAAAATCAATTATAACAAATTAAATATATTGTATTCCTAATCTAAACCAAATTTGTCCCCCCTCAATCTTTGACTTTCCTTGCTCAACACAAAATCAAATCCCTTCCTTGTGAGACAAGGTGAAGCCCTAGCCATTCTCTATATAAACAACCCCTAACCAAGACATGCACTCCCCTAGCTCATACACAAGACTTACACGAAAATCACAACAACAAGCACCCTAGCCACTCACGGCAATAGCAAGAAGCACAAACAAAACTCTTCTCTTCATCTCTCCTTCTTTGGCCTAGAATACCACTATCCTCCATCCCCTCCATTGCCGAATTTTAATAGCCATTACAACCACCAATACAGCCCCTAACCACCACTGAAAACCACCTCCATAAACTCTCCACACATCACCGAAAATACACCCCCAAAATAGCAGCCAAATCCTCTTAAAACAGTCCCTAAAATCCTCAAAACAGTAACATAAAAACTGCATTCATAATCCTTAAAATAATCACACAAGACTACACTAAAAATCCACAAATAAAACTCGGAATAGTCCGTTGAAACGTCAAAACAAGTGACCTGAATAGTGAGCAGCAAAACAGAGGCTGAACAGCAGCAGAACGGAGACCGAACAGCAAGCAAAACAGCAAAACAGTGAGCTAGGACGCTAAACCAGTGAACCGGAGAAGTTGAGGAGCCTTACCCTTCCGAAGTCCGTGAAACGCAAGCCTGAAAGTTGGAAAAAAGGTTAGACATGAGGGTATTTTCCACACTCGTTTTATGTTTTATTTGTATTATTTATTGAGTATTGCTTGCATGATTGTTATGTTGAAATGCATGTTGTGGCCCTTGAGTAGTTAAATATGCATGAATTATGAGATGTTGTAAGTTGTGGCTTTGGAATAAAATGAGAGATGTGTCAACTCTCGCAGTATATTGGATGGAAACCCGGACATAAATTTCATAGCCGATTCCGAATGGACGGTAGTATGATCTGTACTCGGGATACAACTCCACGTACCGCTTGAGTAAACGGCACCCTCTTTTGTGTTGTGTTGCTTTGATTTATTTACTTTTCGTCACTTGAATTCTGCATGTTGCTTATTTATGCATGATTCAATCGAGCGCATAGGCTTAGTAAGTGCGATGAAAGGTCCCATATTTGAAGGGGTTAAAACCCTTTACCACGATGCTTTGCCGCGCCGGTTGATGTGTGTTCAGTTGAATGCAAGATACGTTCAATCGGGCATACTAAGTTTAGTATTATTGTTTCTTTATTCTTTGTATGCATGATGCGATCGAGCGCATGGGCTGAGTAAGTCGGATTAAAGGTCCACTATTTGGAGGGGTTAAAATCCTTTACCACGATGCTTCACCGCGCCGGTTGGTGTATATCCGGTTGGGTGTGAGATGAGTTCAATCGGATACGTGAGGTCCCACATTGTGGATTTGTTTGCCTACGAATGTATTGCATGCATCAGGTCTGGTTCCGTTCGAACGCGTTCTCGAACGTTATACGAACGCGAACCTTCTGTTTACCGTTCGAACGCGTTTATAAACGCTACGTGAACGCGCACGCACTTTCTTAGTTTCATCATGCATCAGGTCTGGTTCCATTCGAACGCGTTCTCAAATGCCATATGAATACGAACCTTCTGTTTACCGTTCGAACGCGTTTACAAACGTTATGCGAACGCGCACGCACTTTCTTAGTTTCATCATGCATCGGGTCTGGTTCCGTTCGAACGTGTTCTCGATCGTTATACGAACGCAAACCTTCTATTTACCGTTCGAACGCGTTATCAAATGCTACGCGAATGTGCACGCATCTTCTTAGTGTTTCATGCATCAGGTCAGGCTCCGTTCGAACTCGTTCACGAACGCTACACGAACGCGCGCCCACTGAACTGAGTTATTTTCGTTAGATTTCGTACATAATTGTCCCTAGTAGCTATTCCTTCGTATGATGAACCTGTTTGCCCCTCTGTATTACGCAAGATTGTGTAGGTGTCATTCATTTGTATTCCCCACATGTATGAATACAATGTGTTTAACGTATTACACTTCATATACCTATGTCATGATAACATTTGACTATTATTTCCTGTGGTATATCAGATGGAAACCCAGACATAAATTCCGTAGTCGATTCCGAATGGACGGTAGTACGGTCAGTACTTGGGATACAATTCCACGTACCACTTGGGAAGGTGCTCACATGTGTGCTTGTGTGGTTAGTATGTGTGCTTGTGTTTTCTTGAATATAATATGCCAATGAAATTGTATGTTCGTCGCTCCTTTGATGTACTTTCAAGCATGCAATCTTAGATGTGAAATATATGTAAGTTTAGGTGTAAGTTTTATTTTGTACATGTGAATTTAGAAGCATGATACTCTTGGAAACAAATGTTACTTAAACCTGATTAAATTATTACATAAATCCTTTCATTACAAGTGGCATAAGTAAGGGACCATTCTGAACCCAACAGTTTGAGGTCTTCCCTTGCGAGGGGTGAGTGCGGCCTTAAATCTCATTTTCTCGGTTCACACCGGGTGGCGACTCCATTATTCTCCGGTTTAGTCCCCCGTGGCTACTCTGTACTCCCGACCGGGTCGCGAGCCCGGGACAGCATGCGTCATCCAGTTTCTATGTCCCACACTACTGCGACACTCTAGGTATGGAGACGCAACCGCGATACCTCGGGTATGGGGTTTAGCATGCGAGGTATGGCACTTCAGGTATGGAGACACTACTGCGACACTCTGGGTATGGAGACGCAACCGCAACACCTCGGGTATGGGGTTTAGCATGCCAGGTACTGCACTCCGGGTATGGAGATACTACTTCGACACTCTAGGTTTGGAGACGCAACTGCGACACCTCAAGTATGGGGTTTAGCATGCCAGGTACGGCACTCCAGGTATGGAGATATCACTCTGACACTCTAGGTACGGAGACGCAACCATGACACCTCGGGTATGGGGTTTAGCTTGCTCATGAGTGGTAAAACTATCACTATTTCCCACTCATTTAACTTAATATTTTGTATAGTTTCTTGAGTTTTGTGAATATTTTGATGTGTTTTGTGTTATTTTGTAGATAAATTAAGTTTCAGGACATTCTGGAGGTGATTTGGAGCAAAACTGTGAAATTTGGTGAAATTTGGCAAAAAGGGTATTTTGGTAATTTTTGGCGTCCCGACACAAATGGTATTTTGGTAATTTTGGACATCCCGACACCGAAATAAAGTTTCAAGACATTCTTGAGGTGATTTGGAGCAAAACTGTGAAATTTGACGAAAAGGGTATTTTGGTAATTTTGGACATCCCGTCACCGAGGGTATTTTGGTAATTGCACCACCATGCCACATGTCAAAAATTCAACGAGCCGTCTTTTTTAGCCACCATGCCACGTGTCGAAAATTCAGCGATCCAAAAAAAAAATTTAAAATAATAAAAAAAAAATCAGAAAAATAATAATAAAAAATTAGATTTTTTTGCCTATGAATAGATTTTGAATTTCTTAGTTTCATTGTACCAAATCCTCTGTAAATACTTAATTAAAAGAGAGTTCTTCTTATTTTCTTCTTATATTCAGTTTTATTTACGCTTTGTAGTAGTAATTCTATCCATCTATGAGGGGGTAACTTCTCTATGCTGAGGTAATAAGGTAATACTTTTACTTTTGCTATTTAGATTAATCTCCCTTAAAAATAATATATAAACTATTTAAAATCTGAATTAATAAAGGATACCGCCATTTTCAGATGGTTGGTTATTAAATTTAATCTGGTTAAACCTGACTTAATGAGGATACCGCCATACTGGACGGTTGGTTTAAGTTTATATTTCTGTTCCGCCTTATGGCTGGTATATTTGAATTTGACTTAATCAGGATACCGCCATTCTGGACGGTTGGTTTAAAATATCACAAGATTATATTTTATTTTATGGGAGATATCTAAATAGTAAATAGTAGAAGTTAATTCCTTTTACCTTAGCATTTCTTTTTATTACTTTTCAGCAATTTCATTTTATGTCTTTTAAGTTTATATCAGCTTTAGTTATGTGTTGTAACTAAGTTAAATATCTAGGGTTGTGATAAAATCTAATATTACCGATTTAAAAAAAAAAGGTTAGATTATAGTTTGGATAATTAAAAGAATTATTTGTTGAGTCATAACATTAATGCCTTTTTATTAACTGATCACTAATAAAATTGATTAGATAAAACTTAAAATGAACTAGACATAGGGATTTTAAGTTTAAAGTCCTTATACTCAACAACCCACGATCTTCTTTAAGGATAGATAAACCTTTATAGATTTCCTTACAGGATAGGAATATACCTGTTGGGCGGGGGTAATCAATAATTGGAATTCAATCTTAATGAATCTAGGTAATTTAATTGACATAGACATATGGTTCAATTTGATTATTCTAAGTATTTGTAAATGACCATCGGAATAGGCTTTTACATAATTTAGTGTTCCAAATTAATAATTCAATATTTTACCCAACTATGATATAACTACTTCATCTTTTAATAGATATTAGAAAGATTCACAACCCTAGATCTTTGAGTTTTTTTATTTTCCTTAGTATTTTCTTTTGTCTTTTTATTTATTTATTTAGCAAATCTACAAATCAAATCATTTCAAGCAATCAATCACTTCTCCCTCAATTAGATATTTGTAAATAAGTAGATTTAACAATTAATAACAACAGTAGGAATTAAGTCCTCGTGGGATCGATATTTTTATACTACTTGAACGATACGTGCGCTTGCGTTATACGTGTGTGTTTACGTAAACAAGGAAGGATGAAACTTTCCATCTTCAGAATGCAGATCTTGGAGAATGCTTTGCACTAATGTTTGAAGACGATCTACCTAAGCCAATCAGTTCACTCAGATCAGAAGATGAAGACCTAAAATCTGATATTTCTTTACATTCTCACATTGATATTTCAGGAGCATACATTTCACAGATGACAGATGAAGAACTGAATGCTGAGATCCTAAAATTCATCTGTGAAGAAAAGGTAGAGCAAGAAGCAGAGCAAATAGATGAGCAATTGTCAGACAAAATTAAAGATACAGTGAATTCAGGCGAAACATCACTGTTTTGGGGAGTACAATTTAGAGATATTACTCAGAAACTTGACAGAATGGAAATTCCATTCCAAGTCAAGCACCATACAAGACCTCTTGATTTTCTTTCTTTCTTTTCAGGAATAACTGGAGCAACAAATATTATAAAGGTGGCACAAGCACTGAATGAGACAAAATTCTTTTTACCACCTTACTGTTGGAAGAGACCCTTCAAAAGCAACGCACATGGGAATGTCTTTAATCGGACATCCAAAATGACGCTGAAACCGCCTTGACAGATAGATTTTAGTCACGTCTGGCTGAAGACGAAAAATTTAGCGCTAGCAGGGAGGCAACCCATGCAATTTGTTGTAATTTTTGTTTTCATATTTCATGTTGTAGAATTTTTAATTTTGTGTGTTGTTTTGTAGGGAAAAGCACAAACGGAGCATTTTAAGACAGAATGAATGGTGTTTGGCAATCATAAAGATGAGAACCAATTCATTAGCGATGGCTGAGTAAAGAATTAATTCTTGAGACACATCCTAATGAATTTATACTAAGCGAGTGGAGTATTGCGTACACAATTCTGTTGCCTTAATTATTGCTTTGATTCGCTTTTCTGTTGTAATTATCTTTATTTTCGTAGATAGGATCCAGACTTTTTGACCTTTCACGATTTCTTTTGTTTTGTTTAGCTAACAAGCTTCCTTTGGAAGATACTAGTGCTATTATTACTCACCCTTTTTCAGGTACTATAAAATCAGCCCGTCATTGCACTTTTGAAGGCATCCAGAGTTGAGAAAGAAATACATAAAAAAATGGAATCCACTTCAAGAAGACGAGTTGAAAACATCTGTGTGTTTTGCGGTAGTAGTGTTGGTACTAAACCACAATACATAGAAGCAGCAAAGGAATTGGGTCGAGTCTTAGCTGCAAGGAATATGCACTTAATATATGGCGGAGGCAATCTTGGACTAATGGGGATCGTTTCAAAAGCCGTACAGGAAGGAGGCAATCATGTTTTGGGAATCATCCCAAAACCTTTGGCATAGGCAAATATTATTGGATCATCAAACGGAGAGGAACTGATCGTGCCAGGTATGTCTGAACGACTGGTGGAAATGATTAACCGTGCTGATGCTTTTATTGCTTTGCCAAGTGGCTTGGGCACATTGGAGGAAATTTTTATAGTACTATCTTGGGCGAACCTGAACATACACCAGAAACCGCTTGGACTGCTCAATGTTGATGGATTTTATGATTTTCTTTGTGTGTTTCTTGATGATGCCCGGAGAAATGGGTTCGTGTCAAAGCCTATGAAAGAACTCTTTTTTACTGCCAGGTCTGCTCCGGATCTAATAGACCAACTCATAGCCTATGAACCACAAGTTGGCCCTATCATTTCAAAGATAAATTGGTCCGAGGACGATCGTGGTAAGAGGCGTCGTGTTAATCTGGATCTTTACCTTTAATTTCCTGTAGAATTACAGCTAACCAGGTATTATCTTCTAAACTCTTCTCCTATAGTATCTTGTTTATAATTTGTGTTATTTTTAGTCCAAAATTTTTCGAAAAATACAAAAAAAATTGAAAATTTTTCAAAAATTACAAAAATATTTTGCATTTTTATCAAAGGCATAGTTAAAGCTAGGTGATGGTTTGGTGTCTTCCTTCACTCACTACCTTTCTATAAGGAAAAGCTGTGAAGGCACCTAGATAATCATTCACCCGTAGCTTGTTGTGATAGACTAGTTTGGAGGACTCGTTGTATATTCCTGACACCAAGCGATAAGAGCCTAAGGGGCTTGGGTATTTAAGTGAGCCTCGCTCCACCCTCCCTCTGGGGAATCTACAACGGGAAGTCCATTCGACAGTTAGTCACACACCATAAACTCGTTGGCACGTACCATAAGGTATAAAAAAGGTGTGTTCACTTGGTTGCTTGAACCCTTGAGTGGGGAAACCTAGTTGTGAACAATCCTTCGTCAGCAAGAGCCTTTGATTAAACTTCTAAAACCACATGTAAATTATAGTTATATGACCAGTAGAAATGTTTTGTTGTTATGTTGACTAAAAAGATGAAATTGGTAAGAAATAGCTGTGTAAGGAATTCTCACTCCTGAGACGTATTTCAAACCTATATTTCGAAACAAGTTAATTTTTGTTTATTTCCTTTTGAATTATTTAATTTGTAAATTCTCCATAAAACTGACTAAAATGGATCTTCATATACTTAGTTGGCAGGTATTATCAACATACATGGTAACATACGGACATGAGATAAAATTGAAAAGATTGTAATATTCAGTGTTATTGTTTAATTGGAGAAGCATCTCAAAAAAAAAAGTGATGGAATAAAAAAAAATTACATCTGAGATCCGAGTTATTAAGTCTGTAATGGTATTTTAATACCTAGTGCCCTAAAACCAACTGGTTTGGGAGTCACTGGCCCAACACTCGCTACATCGATCAAAAAGATGATAAAAAACAATATATATATATATATATATATATATATATATATATCTGAAGTCTGAGTAATTAAGTCCTTAGGGGTGTCTTAACACCTGATGCCCTAAAGCCAACTGGTTTGGGAGCCACCGACCTAAAGCTCGCTACATAGATGGAAGATATTGAATATAATAAAAAAATAGAGAAAAAAAGAAATCAAAGAAAAAATCAGAAAAATCAGAAAATTTATTCCATTACTACAAAAGATGTGAAATCTCATAAAACTTTAGGACAAAAATATTACTCTCTTATCAACTGCACTTATGACTGTTGTGGGCAAAAATGAGTTGTTTAATATTTTGTTAACTGTGTATATGGGGAATGATAAAAATAATCGGAGAATTTACTTATTTAGTAATTTAGAATGAAACAAAACAACTAATAACTTGGAGTAGAAGTTTCACCTAATGAGTCACTAACTTCTTTATTCTCTTTTCTCTTGTCTTTTTGCTTTTGTGTGCATTAGTTTCACTACTTTTTTACTTTTATAAAATGTTTGTGGGTATCATTGATGTAAACCCTCACGAGACTACAACTCGTCCACTAGGGACACCTAGAGGTTTAAAGGCTTGTTGCATATGCTAAATGCAATCGTGATCCCTACGAAAGTGGCTTAGTTAAATTTTATTATTTTATTTTATTTTTCTCGAGGACTAGCAAAATGTTAGGTTTGGGGGTGTGATGAGTGGTAAAACTATCACTATTTCCCACTCATTTAACTTAATATTTTGTATAGTTTCTTGAGTTTTGTGAATATTTTGATGTGTTTTGTTTTATTTTGTAGATAAATTAAGTTTCAGGACATTCTGGAGGTGATTTGGAGCAAAACTGTGAAATTTGGTGAAATTTGGCAAAAAGGGTATTTTGGTAATACTTTTACTTTTGTTATTTAGATTAATCTCCCTTAAAAAATAATATATAAACTATTTAAAATCTGAATTAATAAAAAAATACAGCGATTTTTAGTCGGTTGGTTATTAAATTTAATCTGGTTAAACCTGACTTAATGAGGATACCGCCATACTGGACGGTTGGTTTAAGTTTATATTTCTGTTCCGCCTTATGGCTGGTATATTTGAATTTGACTTAATCAGGATACCGCCATTCTGGATGGCTGGTTTAAAATATCACAAGATTATATATTATTTTATTGGAGATATCTAAATAGTAAATAGTAGAAGTTAATTCATTTTACCTTAGCATTTCTTTTTATTACTTTTCAGCAATTTCATTTTATGTCTTTTAAGTTTATATCAGCTTTAGTTATGTGTTGTAACTAAGTTAAATATCTAGGGTTGTGATAAAATCTAATATTACCGATTTAAATAAAAGGGTTAGATTATAGTTTGGATAATTAAAAGAATTATTTGTTCAGTCATAACCTTAATGCCTTTTTATTAACTGATCACTAATAAAATTGATTAGATAAAACTTAAAATGAACTAGACATAGGGATTTTAAGTTTAAAGACCTTATACTCAACAACCCACGATCTTCTTTAAGGATAGATAAACCTTTAATAGATTTCCTAACAGGATAGGAATATACCTGTTGGGCGGGGGTAATCAATAATTGGAATTCAATCTTAATGAATCTAGGTAATTTAATTGACATAGACATATGGTTCAATTTGATTATTCTAGGTATTTGTAAATGACCATCGGAAGAGGCTTTTACATAATTTAGTGTTCCAAATTAATAATTCAATATTTTACCCAACTATGATATAACTACTTCATCTATTAATAGATATTAGAAAGATTCACAACCCTAGATCTTTGAGTCTTTTTATTTTCCTTAGTATTTTCTTTTGTCTTTTTATTTGTTTATTTATTTAGCAAATCTACAAATCAGATCATTTCAAGCAATCAATCACTTATCCCTCAATAGATATTTGTAAATAAGTAGATTAACAATTAATAACAACAGTAGGAATTAAGTCCTCGTGGGATCGATATTTTTATACTACTTGAACGATACGTGCGCTTGCGTTATACGTGTGTGTTTACGCCGGTCACTTGCCAGGTACGGCACTCCGGGTATGGATATATCACTGCGACACTCTAGGTATGGAGACACAACCGCGACACCTCGGGTATTGGGTTTAGCTTGCCAGGTGCGGCACTATAGGTCTGGATATATCACTGCGACACTCTAAGTATGGAGACACAACCGTGACACCTCAGGTATGGGGTTTAGCTTTCCAGGTACGGCACTCCGGGTATGGAGATATCACTGCGACACTCTAGGTATGGAGACGCAACCGCGACACCTCTGGTATGGGTTTAGTACGCCGGGTATGGCACAATCAAATCAGTTCGGGAACAAAGCCCACAGTCAGTTCAATTAGGGAATAAAGCCCACAGGTGGTTCGGGAACAAAGCCTAGGTCGAGGCACCTCGCCATCACATTCAACTCAATGGGAACAAAGCCCAGGGAACAAATCCCACTCTCTACACAGTTCAGGAAGAAAGCCCACAGGTGGTTCGGGAACAAAGCCCAGAGGTCGAGGCACCTCGCCATCACATTCAGTTCGGGAACAAAGCCCTCTCTCTACACAACTCGGGAACAAAGCCCAAAGATGGTTTGGAAATAAAGCCCAGGGGTGGAAGTGCCTCGCTATCATATTAGTTCAGTTCGGTAGTGATTCCTAAAGATCGCAGCATCTTACAGGGATGAACCTTGGGGTCGAAGCACCTCACCACCACATCAACTCGGTTCGAAGCAACAGGCAAGTCAAGCGGCAGTTGGCGAGCCAGGTAAGTAAAAATGCATTGAATAAACTTTGATAGGATTGTCATTGTCACACACTGTATAAGTCCCATCAAAGTGGGGGTGACTGTAGGCACTGCATTTTTGCATATAAGTCCCGATGATGAGTCTTACATGGAGCCACTACCTCTTTAATTATGGAAGTCACGGGAAACTGACGTCGGAAGGGAAGAGTCAAGAATTGACACATTGTTGGAATTAATTCGTTTGTTTATGCTTCGGGTTTGCTTGTTGGACCTCCGTTTTAAAACACACCTTTAGCCCAAACCACATACCAAGCCCACACATCACCAAAGCCACATGCCCAAGCCCATTTAAAACACATCCAAAATAATAAAACACATATTTAACACATGTGAAATTAAAACAAATTAAATAAATCACATACCAAAATTAAATAAAGTCAAATAAAATCCCATCAAAAGCTTTCCTAATTCACTTAAATTACATTCCCTAATTAAAAGATACAAATCAAATCATATCCCTAATCAAAAGAGAACAAATCAAATAAAATCAAATCACTTCCCTAATTAAAAAAATTTTCCTTATCCCACACTAATTAAAAATATCCCCCATAATTACACAAATCCCTTTCCTATTCAAACAAGGATAAACACAACCATCTCCTATAAAAAGAACCACAACCTCAACCTTAGGATCCCTAGCTCATCCTTACAAGAAACCCAAGAAGCATTCACGCAGGTCACTCATTGCCTATCACCAAAATCTATCCACTGAAATAGCCCATGCATCTCACGCAAACAGCCCAATGCACATTGCCAAACCGCACGCCATACACCCCTTAAATCCTCCCTGAAACAGCCGCATAACAGACCTACTGTCCAGCCTCCTTCACGCCTAGCCACCTGCCCCCCTCACGCACCTGCCCCTCTCACACAATAGATCCTTCACGCCACCTAGAGCCCTTCACCCAAATCAACCCTCTAACCAGCCTTGCCTCACGTCCCTTGCTCCACTGCCTCTCACGTAACCACATCAGCCTTGTCTCACGTCCCTTGCTCAACATCCCTTAACGTAAGCCCATTGCCTCACGTCCCTTACTTCAACAGCCCTTCACTTGCCTCAATTCATCGCAAATAATCACCCTAACCAGCAGCCCAATTAACGCCAGAAAAGCCCCTAAACTGTCTCGAAAATGCGCCGAAACTGCACCCTTAAATCACCCCGAAAACAGTCCCAGAATTAACCCAAAAACAGCCTCGAAAACACAACAAAAACTGACCCAAAATAGCAGCGAAACGGAGTGAAACAACAGCCCAAATAGCGAAACAGCGAAGGAAAACATTGAACCAGTGAACCGGATGAGTTGCGGAGCATCAACCGTTCCGACAACCGCGTACCGCACTTCTGATAGAGGACAAAAGAGGTTAGACCTGAGGGCACCTTCTTTATTTATTATCCTTTATTTTTTATTTCTTTTAGTACTTTATTTCATATGAGTATTGTGGATTGGTGCATGATGTGATTTCCGGATGAACGGAATATGTGTTCTCTCTTGCAGTATATCGGATGGAAATCCGAACGTAAATTCCGTAGCTGAATCCGAATGGACGGTAGTGCGGTTTGTACTCGGGATCCAATGCCACGTACCACTTGAGAGACACACGTATTTTGTTTCATCCGACCTTGTATTCGAGCATGATTTAGTCTAGTAGATTATTTAGCATGATTTAGTCTAGTATGTTATTTATTTTAAGTATGATTATG
Source organism: Zanthoxylum bungeanum (assembly GCA_019454045.1). Taxonomy (NCBI): domain Eukaryota; kingdom Viridiplantae; phylum Streptophyta; class Magnoliopsida; order Sapindales; family Rutaceae; genus Zanthoxylum; species Zanthoxylum bungeanum. The sequence goes on from SKCR01003485.1 coordinate 261,253, forward strand.
TTATTTCTTTATGCATGATTTAGTTATTTGCTTTTGCATTAGGAGTTTATGTTTAGATTGTTATTTATTCGCTTGTGTTTGATGAATCAACATGCTCATGAGATTATTGTGTGATATCATATGTTTGCCGTTATGATGACTTACTTTCAAAGTGAGCAAACTTAGACATAGGATTTACTTTGATGAATGCGAACTATATCTAAGTTACTCTTGAGCATATATGTTGCATATTCGGTTAAGATATTCCACAAATCATTTCATTACAAGTGACATAAGTAAGGGACCATTCCGAACCCAACGGTTTGAGGTCTTCCCTTGCGAGGGGTGAGTGCGGCCTTAAATCTTTGTCCCAGTTCACACTGGGTGGCGACTCCATGTTATTTCTCCGGCTTAGTTCCCCCGCGGGCTATTCCGTACTCCCAACTAGGCCGCGAGCCTGGAACAGCGTCGACGATTTCTGTGTCCTACAGTCGGATAAATCTTGATCTTAACCTATAATTTTCTTTTTAAATGTACAATTCCACGCTAACTAGGTACTATTTTCTAAACTTTTTTTTTTTTTTTAGACTTTGGGGACAATGTCTCAATTAGTTTTGGGGGAATAGTTGACTAGTATCCTGTTTTTATTTTCGTTGTGTTGTTTTTGCTGGTTTTTAGTCAAAATTTCAAAACTTTTACTTCAAAAAAATAAAAAAAAAATATTTTTTGTTTTTATGTTTTAAACTTGACTAACCAGGTGGAATTGTGTTTTGAGATAGCTGTGTAAGGAATTTCCACTCCTGAGACGTATCTCAACCTAATTCGTAACAAGTTAATTTTTATTTCTTTCATTTTAAATTATTTAAATTCGTGAATTCTCCATATACTGATTAAATTGGATCTTCATATGCTCATTTGACAGGTATTATCAGCAAGTTGTTGGGTTTCCTTTAAGGTCCCAATGATCAATTCAAGCATAGAAACATATGTGAATACTCAAAATAAATATGGCGGAATCATACTTACAACGATCGGTTGAGGCGATGCGAGGAACAACAAAATTTTCAAGCTTTAAGTCTAAGGTGGTTCATGGCATTGGCATGATTTTGAGCTCCAAAAATTCGGCCATGGAAGTCTTCAAGCTCCAAGCTTTGAGTTGTGATTCCATGCTCACGGGTGCGGTTCCCTATCACCTTCGCAAGACTCCGGAAGTGTGCTAGCACTCGGTAATTTTTGCCACAAAAATCACCTTGTTGCTTCTCATTTGTTCTCAGCAGTGGGCAAAAAACAGAATAAGAAAACAGCCCTTTTGGGCGTGAGAGGAGAGAAGAGAGAAGAGAGAAATGTGTTAGCTTGTTTTTTTTTTCCAAAAACAAATAAGATATACCAAATTCAAAATTTGGTAAATGGCATTAAAGCCATCCAACCACCTCCATCAATCAATCAAGTGACAAGTTGTCATATCACTAAAAGTGACTAATGATTTGACGCTTGATGTGACTAATGATTTGACGCTTGATGTGACTTGTGGGCCACACTTAAATTCGCAATGCGAGTGTGCCCGCAAACACTCCTGGGCTCGGGTTCGCTAATTCCAAATTAACGAATTTTTCGTTGCGACGTAATTAAATAATTATGCCTAGCAAAATCACTATTCACGTCGCTAACGAAGTAATTCTAAATTAACTCGTTCGCCCGAATTAAAATCTAATTTCAATTCCGCGTCGAAATCCAATTTCGTATAATATATCGAATATATTATTTTATCGATTAATTCCAAATTAATCGTTTTTCTCTCTTTAATTAATATTTTATCCCATATTAAATATCACTGTAATTAATCCCAGATTAATTTTCTCTCTCATCTAATTAATCCCAGATTAATAAAGTGTGAGTCATACGTCATCGGTGAATCTTCGGGAAGCAACCCATGAGATCCCCGGATATGTTGGCAGTAAATACGGTTCGCTCAAACTTCTGCTGAGGAAAGGCTTTCATCAGCGGATTTGCATGATTATTATCTGATGCGATTTATTCGATCATCATATCGCCACGATGTATGATCCGAACGAATCAGATGAATATCGAAGTATATATCTGGATCTTTGATGAGACCATTAATTCTTTAGCCTGCTCTGTAGCCTAGCTCAGCTGCTAACAGAACTACTCCTAATCTGATTAGGATTATTATCGACCCAAATGGCTTCTATTGATGCCTCAGCTGCAGCAATAATCCATTTTTATTGTTTATTCGGTAACAGTATTTTGCTTGAAAGATTTCCAGCTCACTGTTCTGTTATTCAAACTTTGTAGTACTATTCTTATGACTTATAGTCGTTATTATCGGTTAGGAAACTTGAAGTAGTGAACCTAGTCACTTCAAGTTCTCCTTCTCCATAGTATAACAAAGCATCCTTAGTTCCTCTAAGATACTCAAGGATGTTCTTAACATCAATCCAATGACTATCACTTGGATTGGCCCGATTGTGACTCAATATGCTCAAAGCGTATGAGACACTAGGTCAAGTATATTTTTCGATGTACAATTTCTCGGAGAGTATTAAAAACTTTAAATCTATCCCAGTAGATCTTTAGCCCTAGAATAAAGGTTGTTTCTCCCAAGAATTCTACGGAGAATTTTTCATGAAAGCCAAGCTTTCACAGATTGTATTATGGGAATATCATTTCCAAGAAATGATATGTCATTATTATATAGGACATTCATTGTCAGTGCGCTCCCACTAACCCTCTTATATACACAAGAATCATTTTCGTTTTGAATTAAATCATATACCATTATGATTACATCAAAATGATAATTCCAAGAACGCTATGATTGCTTCAATCCATTCATGGATCGATTAACCTGCAAACCTTATTTGTTTGTTTTGGTACGACAAAACCTTCAGGATGTTGTAAACATCTTCCAAAAGGTTTCCATTAAGGAAAGCGATTTTTCCGTTCAGCTGCCATATTTCATAAATGAAACATGCAGCATCAGCAAGCATTTTCCAAATGGATTTAACCATTGCAACTAGTAAAAAAGTTTCGTCGTAATCGACACAGTGTTGATAACGATACCTTTTCGCTACAAGCCTAGCTTAGTACGTTGGTATGTTGCCATCCATGTATGTCTTCTTTGAAGACTTATATAGTACCAATAGGAACAATGCCTTGCGGTACATCAACTAGTGTCCAAACTTAGTTGATATACATGGAATCCATTTCAGACATCATGGCACTTTTCCATAATAGGGAGTCAATACCTTGTATCACTTCCTCATACGTAGTCAGTTCGTATTCCTCAATAAGATTAACATCTTTACAAGGTGAGATCAGAAACCCATACCCCAGGTTGTTTTCTGACTCTCTCCGACTTACGTGGTTCTTGTGTATTCGAAGATTATTGGTATAGTTTCATCCTTGATGAACTATTTGTGTTCCATTAAGGAATCAGTGCCTGGAATAGTATTACTCTGATTTTCATCGAGTTTTACTTTCCTCCCACTTACCACTGCATATAGGTATTCCTCTTAGGAAAACAACATGGCGAGCAACAATTACATTGTTCTCTTGTGAGATGTATAAGTACTATACTTTGGTTTCCCTATGATAACCTACAACTAGGAACTTATCTGATTTGGGTTTTAGTTTGGTATCATCAAACATATGCCCAGCATTCCTAAATCTTCAGGAATTAGAAAACCCAGTTTCTTTCATGTTCATATCTAATATGAAATCTGTCAAACAGATTTTTATGGAACCTTATTCAAAATAAGTTTTGCACTGTTTATGCGTATCCGTTGAAGGAAATGGTAGCTCAGAGCGACTCATGATTAACCTTATCATGTCCAACAAAATTTGGTTTCTCTGTTCGGATACACCGTCAATTGACGTGTTCCGGGAGGAGTCCTCATTGAAAGAATACTATATTATTTCAAGTATATAAGAAACTTATTGCTTAAGTATTTTCCATCATATACTTTCTGTAAAGGTCACGAAACATTCATATCCACCTCTAGCCTAGCTAGACATGGGCCCACATACGTCACTATGAACGAGGGATAACAGATCGGTGGCACTTGCACTTTTACCAAGTAAAGGTGTTTTAGGCACTTTGCCCAATAAACTAGATTCATAGACATCATTTGAATATAATCAAATCCGTCCTAGTATCCACTCTTCAAAAGTGTGGAAATACGAGTCTTGTTTAATTGTGTCCCAGACAACAATGCCACATATAAGTCTCAACTGATTAAATCAGTTTGAGCTATTTGTTTGTCATGTCATATGTTCAAGATTCATTTATATTCAAAATATAAATATTGTTGTTCACATCTAATGTGTTTATCTCAATATCATCTTTATAAAATAAAACACTTTAGTGTTCTAGAATATAAAGGTATATCCGCAACAGATTATACTCTGATACAGAGATAATGTTTCTAGTCAAACCAGTTACATTTTAACAGTTTCCTAATTTAAGTACACACCCAAAGGGTAGTTCCTAAACTTAGGTTTCCACGGTCAAAACAGCGACTCTCGTCCCATTTTCAATTTGCAGATCAATCTCCACTGAAGTCAGTATCCTGCTTATTAGCAGATTCTGCATATCAATGTATATATTTATGTACCACACTTAGTATCTAAAATCCAATTTTAATACTACTAGTGAACATTTTTATGACAAACATATTTGAAGTCGGAGCCTTGCCCATCTTCAATTCCTTCATGTCTGACTTGTACATACGGCAGTCACGCTTCCGTGATCCCCGTTTGCCACAATTTAGGCAGACATTTTGGGCTATGTCCTATGTCTTCCCAGAAGATTATAATGACTTTGCCTTTGCCCCTTTTCCACACTCCAGAAGTCTTTGGCCAAGCTTTGGTCTTCTAGAATGTCGAAATAAGATGCGCCTTGCGCTTCTTGCCGTATTGCAAACTTTGGCTTTGTCTCTTTGAGTATAGCCATTAACTCTCCAAGAGTTTACTATTGCAATTTATTACTTCTAAGATCTAAGAATAGATCTATGAAGATCCTTCAATTTCATTATCATACTATAAGGATCTAATCCTTAGTTCTGAATAAGAAATTAAGGAGTCTATTTGGCAAGCTTAATGGATTAAGTACTAAAGTTATCATCACATGAATATTCCAAATATCATGTTCTACTATTTGCTTAACTCCGGGCTTAGGCCCAAGATGTTATTTTATCAAATAAAGTAACTTTTTAGTTTTCAGGACTATCCTGATACATTATTCCCAATTTGAAAATTAAAGTCGTTTAAATACATTTTCACCCAGGATTATGTTTTAAACACCAATCTTTCAATTATCTTGATTCTAATAGTCCAACTATTTAATCAACGATTTTAGCTACAATTTATTATAATGATTACTATAGTCCAACTATACAATCAACTATAATTTAATTGATTAAATTTAATTATATTGATTACTATAATCCAATTATAAAATCAACTATTAATTGAAATAGTTTGAATACAGTCCAACTGTTTTAATTAAAACAACGATTAAATATTAGTCCAACTAATAAATAATTTATTTGACGAAATATTTGAAATGAGCACGTATGGCAAGTAACTAAACGAATATTGCAAATTTAATACTTGCCTCAAACTATTTTTTGATGAGCCTCTAACCCTCTGTGGAGTACTCGGGAAACCTTGTTTCCTAGTGGGCTAGGATCCCGTTAAATAACACACAATCTTGACTTTGGCCAACAAATTGTATGATAATTAACTAGGTAGATCTCTAAGATCAATTGGATCCCATCCAATTCCTAGATCCAGTAGGTGGACATCCAAGTCCGAAACATATATCCTATATATTCCAATATATCCAATATATTGCCTAACCTTTCTTCCTTTGAATCAACTAAGCTTTGGCTTTGGCACAACAAACTTAGTGATCCCAGTTAAGCGGAACCCATTGACCTTGGAAAGCTTCGTAATCAATGTCGTTGGATAATAAGTGATCTTGACTTTGGCCAACAAATCACAACTTAGACAAGACACCAATATGGAACAAAGCCTTCATGATTCAAACACATCCTCGACGGAAAAAGGTCTTGACTTTGGCCAACAAACCAATGCCAGTCTTGGATCTTGAGTAAGAATCACTCAATGGAAGGAAAAACGCTTAATATGTATTGAGGGTTTTTCGCGTGTAATTGGCAACCAATTAATTATCTTTGTTAAGGTCTCATCATCATACACCCTTAAACATGCATTCTAAACACATAATAAGGCGCATATAAATAAATATAATAATGATATGCGGATGGATACTTAAACATTGTTCCTAGAACAAATCTTTCCTTTTCCTCTCTCCCGCTATAACAAGTATTACTTCTACCCGATTACATAACACTTCTAAAGAAACCTCATTTACATTGAGGGGAATAGGTGAGAAGAGAAATACAAAGAGTAAGGAGGTAATAGGCTGGACACACAGGTCCAATTTAATAAATTCTAAATTTATTACAACAATTTCTAAAATTGCCCCACCCATCTAATATCCATCCGATATACATTATTCATACATAGCATCCATGTATTCACACAAGCATGTTATCAATCAATCTAATCCAATTAATTAATCTGAATATTAATGACCATCCAATGTTCAAACAACGATTTGATTTTGCGCGAGTCCAACTCGTTTTGCGAATAAGTACTCAAAGTACGAATTCTTGAATTAAATTAAACTACAACATTAAATCCAATTTAATTTACATTTAATACTAATTCACTATTTAATTCCAAATTAAATATTTACACTTTACTGTACCTTTACGACTTAGATTCCAAATCTAATCGTTACGGGTCTCAAAGCCCAATTAACATCCAATGTCAATTTAATTTAAAGTCCAATGGGCTTTCAATTAATTTCTTAAGGCATGGACTTTTGGTCAACATGGGTCAAACCCATATACCAAAGCCCATTTAAGGAATCACCCTTATTTGCCAAGAAACCAATTTAGGCCCATTAGGCCCAATTATTATTAATGGTCCATTAAGTCATAATTAGACTTTATGGATGCGGTTTTGGGCCCAATTGGATCCAACCAATTTAGCCTAAACCTAACTTGGTACAACCAAGCCCATTAAGCCCAATTACAACTTTTAAGGCCCAATTCCAAAATAAGCCAAATTAATTAAATCACAAAATTCCAAATTTCATAACTTAATTAACCTAAGTGTATTGCCATAATTAATTACCTAAATTAACATTTCCAAAACATCAAATTACACAATTAATTATGCTCATTATCATCAAAACATGTCCAACATATTTGAATCAAAAAATCAACTCATTTACCATGCATATAGTCTCGACATTTTGGGATTTATTTGTCCAATTCAAAATTCAATCCAATTAAATCTCAAATCAACATTACCCAATTGATTTCAACTCATCCAATGATTAAAATCAAAAAATACCATGACATCTAGGGTTCTTCCATTTTCGGCCAAGCCTAAAATTTGGGCAAAAATTGATCCAATCAACTTTTCATGAATTTGATCAAATCCAACTTCAATTAAACATCATTCAAGCATACCCAATAAAAGAATTTTATCAAATCATGCTCAAATTCAATTTACCCAATTTTAACTTTAAGTTCAAGTTTCATGCTCAAATGGCTCTGATACCATTGTTGGGTTTCTCTAAGGTCCCAAGGATCAATTCAAGCATAGAAACATATGTGAATACTCAAAATAAATATGGTGGAATCATACTTACAACGATCGGTTGAGGCGATGCGAGGAACAAAAAAATCTTCAAGCTTTAAGTCCAAGGTGGCTCACGACATTGGCATGATTTTGAGCTCCAAAAATTCGGCCATGGAAGTCTTCAAGCTCCAATCTTTGAGTTGTGATTCCATGCTCACGGGTGTGGTTCCCTATCACCTTCGCAAGACTCCGGAAGTGTGCTAGCACTCGGTAATTTTTGCCACAAAAATCACCTTGTTGCTTCTCCTTTGTTCTCGGCAGTGGGCAAAAAACAGAAGAAGAAAACAGCCCTTTTGGGCGTGACAGGAGAGAGAAGAGAAGAGAGAAATGTGTTAGGTTGTTTTGTTTTCCAAAAACAAATAAGATATACCAAATTCAAAATTTGGTAAATGGCATTAAGGCCATCCAACCACCTCCATCAATCAATCAAGTGACAAGTTGTCATATCACTCAAAGTGACTAATGATTTGACGCTTGATGTGACTAATGATTTGACGCTTCATGTGACTTGTGGGCCGCACTTAAATTCGCAATGCTAGTGCGCCCGCAAACACTCCTGGGCTTGGGTTCGCTAATTCCAAATTAACGATTTTTTCGTTGCGACGTAATTAAATAATTATGCCTAGCAAAATCACTATTCACGTCGCTAACGAATTAATTCTAAATTAACTCGTTCGCCCGAATTAAAATCTAATTTCAATTCCGCGTCGAAATCCAATTTCGTATAATATATCGAATATATTATTTTATCGATTAATTCCAAATTATTCGTTTTTCTCTCTTTAATTAATATTTTATCCCAAATAAAATATCTTCGTAATTAATCCTAGATTAATTTTCTCTCTCATCTAATTAATCCCAGATTAATAAAGTGCGAGTCATACGTCATCGGTGAATCTTCGGGAAGCGACCCATGAGATCCTCGGATATGTTGGCAGTAAATACGGTCGTCGGACTATCCGAACACGTAAGTACCTAGTACTACGTTTATACCGATTTACAAAACAATGTTGGCTTCTAGCAAAGCGCCATGCCTACCCCATTCTCCATAAATATCCTTACAGGAATATATGATATATATCAGGCGTAGTATACGTAGTATTGCGTATTTCGATCCAGCATCGGATGTCACGTGCAAGGCCTGGGGCTGGAATTGTGTCTGCCCCGTACGAAGCACATATCGAATCTCTGGTAACTAGTCTCTATATCGGATAATCATGACCTAGTCATATTATCCCGATGACTGCAGTACATAAGAAAACCAGTTATGTATCCTACGTGATCATCATCTCCACTATGACTGGAGTGATACTTCCATCTCGACATCACACCCAATATACTACGATTCTCAATATACCCAGAAGAGGCGTACACAGAACCTGGTAAAGCCCTGGACGACCAAAACCAAAGTACATTGATTGTCGCAAGTATTAGCGGTGCAAGTCTCAGGTTAAGACCAAATACACCTACCCTGATTCGGACTTCCATAGACACATAGTCATACTACCAATGGAATTCTGAGGGGTCTATCCAGAGCGAAGCTGTTTTCTGTACCATCGGTAAAATACAACCTCCTACTACACTTGCATGAGTATCCTATACCCAAATATATGAGAACTATGTCGTTATGCTCCCACAACGCGCACAGGTGTAATACTAGTCTATTCCGCATTATCGATGTCCAATCTCGATAATACTACGACTAAGGATATTTAATGATTAAACCTTTATGGATTGATACTGTCTCATATCATCTCAATGCGGAACTAATCATATGGACCTTCTATTATTTATACATCTTGGTAATCTAATTACAAATGACAGAAAAGCAATTTCCTTTGTCACATAGTTAATTTGTACAACAACACCATGATCTGTACAAATAATGATGCTATGGGTCATAACTGTCAACAAAAGCATGGTAACATACGGACATGGGTCGTAAGTGGGAAGTTTGTAATATTCAGTGCTCTAGTTTATTGGAAGAAGCATCTGAAATCGATGGAGATTAATAAAATATTTGTGTATATAAATAATTAACCATGTTTTTACTTAGTAACCGGATGTCTTGCCTTAGTAAGCAGTTATTGTTCGCGTCAAACGGTAAAAACCTGAGTTAATAATAATAAAGTTTCTACTTAGTAACCAGACGTCTTGCCTAAGTAAGTAGTGATTGTTCACGTCAAACGATAGAACTTTTAATATCTGAGATCCGAGTAATTAAGGCTGTAGGGGTGTCTTAACACCTAGTACCGTAAAGCCAACTGGTTTAGGAGTCACTGGCCTAAAGCGGGCTACAAAGATTAAAGATGTTATTATTATTAAAAAAAATCCATTGTCAAAAAGGTGTGAAATCTGATATAACGTTAGGACAAAAATATTACTCTCTTTTCAACTACACTTATGAATATTGTGGGCACAATGATTTGATTAATACCTTGTTGGTTGTGTCAATGGAGAATGGTAAAAATAGTAGGAGAATTTACTTATTTGGTAATTTAGAAAGAAAGAAAATAACTATTAACTTGGATAAGAATTTCACTTGTTTAGTTACTAACTTGTTTTGTGTGTTTGACTGTATATTTGATTAACGTTTGTGGGTATCATCGATGTAAGCCCTCACGAGACTACAACTCGTCCACTAGGGACACCTAGAGGTTTAAAGGCTTGTTGCATACACTAAATGCAATTGTGATCCCTACGAAAGTGGCTTAGTTTATTTTATTTTAAAGTTGTTTATTGTATTTTATTTTTTATGTTTTGCTCGAGGACTAGCAAAATGTTAGGTTTGGGGGTGTGATAAGAGGAAAATATATCAATATTTACCGCCACTTTTACTTAATATTTTTTTATAGTTTCTCGAGATTTGTGAATATTTTGATGTGTTTTGTGTTATTTTGTAGATAAAAAGGATTTCGGGACTCAATGGAATCAAATCGGGGCCAAAACAGTGGAAAACAGATGAAAATAGCAAAATGGGAAATTCACGTTTCACGCGTCACGATGCGCAACCACTTTTACATCGCGACACGACTCAATTATTCATCTGCCGTCACACGTCATCATCACGTGTGTCATCACCGCGTCATCATGATGTCAGCCAATAATTCAGTCTGTCGACACGCGTCATCACTTGCATCATCATGACATCAGCGTCGTGAAGCCAAACCTTCAACGCGTCACGACGCCGAGCCAATAATGCACTCTGCCGAAAGCCACCATCTATTGTAGCACATGTTGCGACGCACATTGATTTTGGAGCCAATAAATTGAGGCTGATTTCATTTGAATTTCTTCATACTTTCTTCTGCAGAATTTCCTTAGAATACTAAGAAGAGAGTATCTTGTTTGTTTAATTTCATTTTTCTGGTATTTAATTTTATTTTAAGCAATCAATCTTTCTTTGTTTTATTTAAAAGCATAAGTAGGTAACTTCTCTCTGCTGGGGTGAAGGTGAAACTTTTATTATTTTAATTTAGATTAATCTCCCTTATTTTATAATATATAAATTGTCTTAAAACTGGACGTAATGGGATACCGTCTTTATGGTTGGTTGGACTGAATTAAATTAGTTTTAACCCGACTTAATTGGATACCGCCTTTATGGTCGGTTGGAATTAATTAAAATCTGACTTAATCAGGATACCGCCTTTATGGTCGATTGGTAATATAATGTAAATTTATATATTATAATAAGGAAGATTTCTATATTTGAAATAATAAAAGTGGATCCCTAAACCCCATCATTTTATTTCATTGTTGTAATTTTTACCTTTTTTAATTTTCAATTAGTTGCATGATGTTTTATTTATTTATGACTTTAGTAGTCCTAGATATGTGTCGTAACTAAATACGTTGTCTAGGGTTGTGATGAAAACCAATATCAATGATTTAATAAGTTGACTTTTCTTATGTCTTGTGTAATGTATTGGTTTATTTATTAAGTCTAGTTTTTAATGCTTCTGATAAGATTGATTTGATAAACTTAAAATGAACTTGGAAAAATGATTGTAGGTTTAGCCGTAGACTCAATAGCTCACGATCTCAAATTCACCTTAGAGATTTCCTTCAAGGATAGGAATATAACTATCGGGCGTGAGTAGCCATAATTTTAATTTAAACTTAATGAATTCAAAGTTTCTTAATTAACATAGGAATATAGTTAATTGGGTTACTTTGAGTGTTTGCATCTGACCATCAGAAGAGGCTTTCGCGTAACTTCGTGTTTTAGGTTAATAAACTGACATATTACACATGCATAAGGTAATCAACTCATCCTTAGAAAGATATTGGCAGGATTCACAACCCTGGATATTTTCATATCATTGTTTAAAACTTAAAATCTACCTTTGTTTTGCTTTATTTACTTGTTTTAGATAAAAAAAAATCACCTTCTAAACAACAATCAATTTTTAGATATGTAACGACCAGAAATTTTGACTACTGATACACTGTCAGACGAGTGTTTCATAATATAAATTATGAATGGAAACATGTACCCTTGTGAGATGACGATCGGTAAATTCTTCGGAAGTCCGATACGAGATTTTAAGATATTCCATTCCGTACAGCTCATGGTATTTGGGCTGTAACTTTTTCATACGAACTCTGATTTTTATGAATTTTATATTTTCGGAAAGCTGAGATCGAGATCTACAACATTCACATTGATTATTTTTCCAAATTCATACCAGAAATGGGATAAAATATATATCAAAATTTCAGATGAATAGTACCTGAGGGTATTCTAGTAATTTCTACAAGTTTCTTGAAAATTCTACATTTTTCTTTTTTTTTTAAGTGGCCAAGTATTTAAGGGAGACACTATTCACTAATACCAAAAATTGACTCGAAAAAAGAAGAAGAAAACGTGAATGATGAAGAGAAGAAAAAGAAAAAGAAAAAGAAAAAGAAAAAAGAAGAAAAGAAAAAGTAGAAGAAATGCTTATCAAGCATGGGGATTTTCATGGATAAAGAAAATACAAGAAATAAGGTAAGATTATGTTGACCCAAATCTTGAATTCTTAATTTTGATAGTATGAATGATATGATGATAATAATAACATGTTTGGGGTTCCATTTGATGAGAATATAGGCATGGAAGTTGATTTTGATGTGAGTTGTTCCAACTTTAAAAGAAACCCTAAGTGATGAGCTAATAGGGATTATAAGATTAGAAGATTAAAATTAGATTATGAAGTGTGTATATTGAGGTTTGAGAAGTGGTGTGAGTTTGTGTTGGAAGTGATTGTGGAAAAGTTTGGGTGATGGACAAGCATGGTGGAGTAAAGCAGAATCCTGGAAATCTGCTTCACATTGCGTCGCGACGCAAAAGAGCTTTGCGTCGTGACGCGCAAGAGAAAAATGGGTGCACGCTTCTGGTCGCCACGCGTCGCGATGCGCAAAGAGTTACGTCATGACGCATGACACAATTTATTCCCAAAACAGTTCAAACCATCCCAGATCCACCTTAGCGTATTAGAGACCACCCTTAGGGTCTTGTATCAGTTCACATGCATATATGGCATCTTATTCCAAGCATGATATACTAATTAACGATATCATATACTTGAATTGAGAAAGTTTAGCCTAGTTACGAAATTCATCTCATGGTTTTTAATCTTACCAAATTACCATTTATAGACCATTGCAGGAATCACATTATCCTTCGACTAAGCGATATAGCACCGGCCAGATTCCAAACAATGAGTGGACACTACTCTTTTAAAAATGATTTTCATTTTTTTATTGTTACAACAGTCTTACTTTTTATGCTTTAGGGCGATAGCTCAAATTTATTACAGTTATTATATAAAAGTACATGATTTAAGTTATATTTGTGAAAGAAATATTATCAGAACTTGAGTTTTATGTTTTTCGGGGCATGGGGGAAAAACCCACCATAGTATGAAACTTGATACAGTTTGGAATTGACGAATATAGAACATGTGCACATGTAGAGGACTGGGGGATGACGATACGTAACGCCCCCAGATCCTAGTTCAGGGCTAGGGGGACGGCGATACGTAACGCCCCAAGACCACTAGTTCCAGGGATTTGCACTGCGTATGGGGGGACGATGATACGTAACGCCCTCATACGTCAAGTTTTCAGATACAGACTAGTTTCCAGATATCAAAATTTCAGAAACAGACTAGTTTCCAGATATCAGAATTTCAGAAACAGAGTTTTCAGATATCAAATTTTCAGAAATCATATTTGAGAAATAGTTTTCAGAAAAAAAAAATTTTAAAAAAATAAAAAAAAAAAAAAATTAAATATAAGCTTGTAAAATAGAATTCATATGAAGTTTTCAGAAAAGAGTTCTCATATAAAGTTATTTCCGAAATGTTGGTTTTAGATACAAATGCTTTTATATCAGTTTTTACATCCACTCACTTAGATCTTACAACGATCTAACCCCCCTTCCAGTTTTCTTGTTTTGCAGGATTTCTCGGAGGAAGAGCTCGGGAGGACGGATACTGATGCAGTCACTAGGGTTTGGAGTCCACCAGATCAAGCCAGAGAGAGTGTGAGTCAAGTCAGTTCAAGTAAAAGATATGTATTAGTCATTGTTTGTAATAGCTGTTGTAAAGTAAATAAAATTGAGTACACGGTCATTAATGTTGAGTTTGTGAGTTATGTTATGGAACTTGGGCCTTGGTCCCACATTTAAGATATTTAAATAAAAGAAAAGAGAGTATTAGTATATGTTTATGGTGTGAGAGTCAGAGGCTCAAGGGGATAATACGGCCTATTCCCTACCAGTAGCATCTCCCGGACTGGGGATGTTACAAAGATGGTATCAGAGCATGGTCTATGGAGTCAGTGACTGCAGTAGGTAGAGTTTTTGGGGTTTTGTATACACAGTATGTTTGGGATACTCGTATACAAGGCACTGCCTCTTCAATATTTGATCCTCGAGTACGTCCTCAAAGTTCTATAGACAGGTTAGTAAGCTTTCCTAGATCATTCGAATAGCATTCCTTATGAGAATAATTATACTCTAGATCAAAGTTAAGAATTTTCTTGAAGTTATTCCAATCTATTACCAGAAGCACAAACGAGGTATGAAACCAGACAGTAAGATTTTAAGAAAAGTACCCAAGAGAATGGGAAAAAGAGTTATAAGAAAGGAAATAGAGATGTGTAGAGGTTTAAGTAGCCGAAGATGAAGAAGTAAGGAAACATAAAGAAATAATAAATTTCTATGGATAACCACCTAAGGAAATAGGAAAGAGAGAGAGGCGGTCAGAAAGAAAGGCAAGGAAAGAAAAAGTAAGGAACATATGTTCTAAGTAATCAAAGATAGTAAACAGATTGAGGTATAGAATGAGATAAGATAGAAATCACCAGAAATTGGGATAGTGAAGAAGAATATAACAAGTCTGAATACGAATTAAATATCGAGTAGACCTAAATAAAGTCTTTTTCCTCCAAAGTAATATTCATTCCTCCTCAGAAAATTCTTCCAAGTTGATCCAATAACCCTCGAGTACTTCGTATAGATAGTAAGTTCCCTAAGTAACGAGGAATGGACAGAAAGATAAAGAAGCGAGAAATCGAGGCCAACCTAGGAAGTTCCTATAGACAAGAGATGCCAAAAAGGGCCTAGAGAACTTCAGATCTCCAAATTCAGACCCAGACCCATTAGTAGGCAAATAAAAGTTATAAGCAGAAACAATTAGTTACAGTATCCCAAGTAGTTTGATGAAGATGAGATTCTAAACTAACTAGTTGTAACCGCTTAGTCATATCAGTTGAAGAAGCTGTCCTGACAAAGCCTATCACATACCGACCCTACATGGGCAATAGACTCTACCAGGACATAGAGTACTAGAACAAAGACATAGAAACCCATCAAGACATAAAGAAGGAACCGATGAGATATAAAGTAGTTCCTATCAGCTTAGATATAGGTGACCGTAAGAAACCCAACGAGAGTTCATCTTAAGAAATGAAAAGATTTTGGGAAGGCAGATCACCCAGAAAAAGAATTAAAGAAGTTTCAAGGATATAAAGAAAAGAACCCAGTATAGCCTAAAAGATCTAGACAATACAGCAAAAGGTTTACAGTATTAGTAGAAGTCCGCGGGAAAGATTAAACTCAGCAGCACTTACAGAGCAGCCCAAAGCCAATAGAAAATCATGGAGGTGTTGGTTTTATTCTAGGTCCCAAGATCATAACAAGCATGAAAAAAGTGTGAAAACAAATCGAAGGAGTTGCGGAATACTCACATCGATCGGTTGTGCGACGAAACGACGAACAAAATCATTTTTCCCATTGGAATTCGTCCTTGGCAGTGAGCAGTCCACTGGTTCAAGTTTTCAGATTTTGCTTCATCATTTGAGCTTCGAATCTTCGTCAAATGATTCCCGGCTCATGGGTAAACTTCCCTATCACCTTCGCATATCTCGTAGTGTGCTAGCACTTGCGGTTTTTGCCACAAAAACCCAACTCTATGCTTCCCTTTGCTCGGTTTTCTTGACAGAAAACAGTGAGCTGTTATGCCCCTTGGGCGTGACATTGAGAGAGATGAGAGGAAGAGAGAAATTGTGTATTAGTTGTTGAAAAAGTGTAATTCATTTTCTTATATATTTTCCAAAAATAAAACAAATGATTTACCAAATATTTGGCTTTCAAAAAGTCAAATAAATTGAATCCAACAACCTTGAGTGTTCCACACTCTAACATCAACATCCATCAAGTGGTCAAGTCACTCAATCAATCAAGTTGTCAAGTCACATCACTCAAAGTGACAAGTGATTTGACGCTTGAAACGACTAGCGATTTGACGCTTGATGCGACTAATGATTTGATGCTTGATGTGACTTGCGTGCCGCACTCGAATTCGAAATGCGAATGCGCTCGCAATCACTCTCGGGCTCGGGTTCGCTAATTCCTAATTAGCGAATTTTCCGTTGCGTCGTAATTAAATGATTACGCCTAGCGATTTCACTATTCACGTCGCTAACGAATTAATTCTAAATTAATTCATTCGCCGAAATAAAATCTAATTTTAATTCCGCGTCGAAATCCAATTTCGTTTAATATATCGAATATATTAACTTTACCGATTAATTCCAAACTAATCGTTTTCTCTCTATAGACGATATTTTATCCCAGATAAAATATCTCCGTAATTAATCCCAGATTAATTTTCTCTCTCATCGAATTAATCCCAGATTAATTTAGAGTGCGAGTTATACGTCATCGGTGAATCTTTGGGAAGCGACCCATGAGATCCCCAGATATGTTGGCAGTAAATCGGGTCGTCGGACTATCCGAATACGTAAGTACCAAGTACTACGTTTTACCGATTTACAAGACAAGGTTGGCTTCTAGCAAAGTGCCATGCCTACCCAATTCTCCGGAAATATCCTTACAGGAATAAAGGATCTATATCAGGCGTAGTATACATCATATAGTGCATGTCGATCCAGTATCGGACTATCACGTGCTAGGCCTGGGGCAGGAGTTGTGTCTGCCCCGTACGAAGCACTTGTCGGATGTCTGGTAACTAGTCTCTATAATCGGATATACATGACCTAATCATAATATCGCGATTGGCCGCGCATCACTTAAGAGCACTAATACCGTATTATTGCGTGACATCATCTCCACTATGACTGGAGTGATACTTCCGTCTTGACATCACACCCAATACTCTACGATTCTCAATATACCCAGCATTGGCGTACACAGAACCTGTTACAGCCCTGGACGACCTCAACTAAAGTATATTGATTATCATAAGCATTAGCGTTACAAGTCTCAGGTTAAGACCAAATACACCTACCCTGATGTCGGACTCCCATAGACACATAGTCATACTACTAATGGGATTCCGATGGGGTCTATCCAGAGCGAAGCTGTTTCCCGTACCATCGGTGAAACACAACCTCCTATTACACTTGCATGAGTATCCAATACCCAAATATATGAGAACTATGCCGTTGTGCCCTCACAACGCGCACAAGTGCAATACTAGTCTTTTACGTATTTATCGATGTCCAATCTCGATAATACTCTGACTAGGGATATTTAATGATTTATCCTACGTGGACTGATACTGTCTCATATCATTCTCCGTCCAGGAACAAATCATAGGGACCTCTCATCATTTATACATCTAAGGTGATCTAATCACAAATGATAAGAGTGCAATCTCCTTTGTCACATAGTTAATTTGTACAACAACACCATGATCTGTACAAATAGTGACGCTATGGGTCATAATTATCCAACAATCTCCCACTTTGCCTATAGCCAGTCATTCGAGTGTCTTACACCCGTACTATGTACGGTTGGCTCAAACTGCTGAGAAAAGCTTTCGTCAGCGGATTTGCATGATTATCGTCTGATGCAATTTATTCGATCATCACATCACCACGATGTATGATCCGAACGAATCAGATGAGTATCGAAGTATATATCTTGATCGTTGATGAGACCATTAATTCTTTAGCCTGTACTGACACCTAGCTCAGCCGCTAACAGAACTATATCTAATCTAATTAGATTTATTATCGACCCAAATGGCTTCTATTGCTGCTTCAGCTGCAGCAATAATCCGCATTTGTTGTTTATTCTGCAACAGTATCTTGCTTGGAAGATTTCCAGCTCACTGTTCCGTTATTCAAACTTTATAATACCATTTGCGACTTATAGTCGTCTTTATCGGTTTGGAAACTTGCTATAGTGATCCCACTCACTTCAAGTTCTCCATCTCCACAGATTAAGATAGCATCCTTAGTTCTCTAAGATACTAACGGTTGTTCTTAACTTCAATCCAGTGACTATCACTCGGATTGGCCTGTTTGTGAATCCATATGCTCAAAGCGTATGAGACACCAGGTCACGTACATTTTTCATTGTACGAGTTCTTGCAGAGTTTTAACAACTTAATCTATCCCAGTAGATCTTTATTCCTAGAATAAAGGTTGTTACTCTTAAGAATTCTACGGAGAATTTTCTCGAAAGCCAAGCTTTCGCCGATTATTTTATATGGGAATATCATTTCCAAGAAATGACAAACATTATCATTATTTTAGGACATTCATTGTCAGTGCTCCCACTAACCTCCTTATATACACAAGAATTATTTTCGTTTTGAATCAAATCATACACTATTATGATTACATCAAAACGTCAGTTCCAAGAACCTAATGTTTGCTTCAATCCAAACATGGATCTTATAACCCCGCAAACCTTGTTTGCTGGTTTTAGTATGACAAAATCGTCAAGATGTTATAAACATCCTCCAAAAGGTTTCCGTTTAAGGAAAGCTTTTTGACCTTTAACCGACACATTTCATAAATGAAACGTGCAGCTTCAGCAAGCATTATCCAAATGGATTTGTCGTGGCAACAAGTAAAAGGTTGAACCATAATCAACACAATGTTGATAATGATACCTTTTCGTCACAAACCTAGCTTTGTACATTGGTATGTTACCTTCCATGTATGTCTTCCTTGAAGACTTATACAGTACCAATAGGCACAATGACTTACGGTACATCAACTATTATCCAAACATAGTTGTTATACATGGAATCCATTTCGGACTCATGGCACTTTGCCATTAATGGAGTCGATACCTTGTATCACTTTCTCAAACGTATTCGGTTGGTATACCTCAACAAGATTGACATCTTTATGAGGTGAGATCAGAAACCCATACCCAGGTTGTTTTCTGATTCTCTCCGATCTACGTGGTTCTTGTGTATTCGAAGATTAATGGTACAGTTTCATCCTTGATGAACTGTTTGTGTTCCATTAAGACTTCGTGCCTTGAACAGTATCACTCTAATTTCATCGAGTTATACCATCCTCCCACTTACCACTGCATATCGGTAATCCTCTAAGGAAGGCCGCATGGCGAGCAATAATTACAATTGTTCTCTAGTGAGATGTATAAGTAATATACTTATTGTTTTCCCCTAGGATAACCTATAATTTGGCACTTATCCAATTTGAGTTCTGGTTTGGTATCATCCAAACGTATGCCTTGCATTCCCAAATCTTCAGGAGTGTGAAACCCTGTTTCTTTCCCGTTCATATCCAATATGAATTCTGTCAAACAGATTTTTATGGAACCTTATTCTAAATAAGTTTTGCACTGTTAATGCATATCCGTTGAAGGAAAGTGGCAGCTCGGAGCGACTCATGATAAACCTTATCATGTCCAACAAAATTCGGTTTCTCCGTTCGGACACACCGTCTATTGACGTGTTCCGGGAGGAGTCCTCATTTGAAAGAATAATATACTCTTTCAAGTATTTATTAAACTTATTGCTTAAGTATTTTCCATTACGGTCTTACCGTGACGGTATAATACATTAGCCAATCTTTCTATCTATTTCGTGTCGAAACTTCAAAAGTTTCCGATTTGTGTTTTTCAAAAGAAACACATAACCATAACGTGATGCCACATCCGTTAGGTCACGAAATATTCATACCCATTTCTAGCCTTGCTAGATATGGGCCCACTTATTTCACTATGAATAGGGCTTGCAGATCGGTGGCACTTTCACTATTACCAAGTAAATAGTATTTTAGGTACTTTACCTAATAAACTAGATTCGTACACTTTATTTAAATAGTCAAATCAGTCCTAGTACCCACTCTTCAAAAGTGTGGATATACGAGTCTTGTTTAATTGTGTCCCAGACAATAATGCCACAAATAAGTCTCTTCTGATCAAATCAGTTAGAGCTATTTATTTGTCATTTTATATGTTTGAGATTTTATTTATATTCAAAATATAAATTATGTTACTCACATCTAATGTGTTTATCTTAATATTATTCTTTATATAATGAAACACTTTAGTGTTCTAGAATATAAAGGTCTATCCGCAACGGATTAAACACTGATATAAAGATAATGTTTCTAGTCAAACTAGTTACATTATAACAGTTCCTAATTTAAGTACATACCCTTAAGGTAGTTCCTAAACTTAGGAATCTACGGTCGAAACAGCGACTTTCGTCCCGTTTCCGATTCGCAGATTAATCTCAGCTTGAAGTCAGTATCCTCTCACAGCAGATTCTGAACATCAATACATATATTTTATGTTCCACACTAAGTATTTTAAAATCCAATTTTAATACTAGTAATAGACATAATATTGACAAACATTTCTTAAAGTCAGAGCCTTGCCCTTTCTTTAATTCCTTCGTGTCTGCCATATCCAAACGGCAGTCACTTTGGGATATGTCTTTTATCTTCCCAGAAGATTATAATGATTTTGCCTTTGCCCTTTCCAATATTTCAGAGGCCTTTGGCCAAGCCTTGGGTTTCTAGAATATTGAAGTAAAGTGCGCCTTGCGCTACTAGCCTAATTGCAAAGTTTGACTTTATCTCCTTGAGATTCGTCATTAACTCTCCAAGATTATTAGTTGCAATTTTAATACTTCTTAAATCTAAACATAGATTTATGACAAGTATATTGGATTAAGCACTTTAAGTTATCATTACATGAAACTTCCAAAGATCATGCTCTACTATTGCTTAATTCTCGGGCTTAGGCATAATAGGTTATTTTATCAAATAAAGTAACTTATTATTTATTTCCAGGACCATCCTGAAATTATTCCCAATTTGAAAATTAAACCATTTAAATATTTTAATCCTAGATTATATTTAAATGTCCAATCTTTCATATCTATCTTGATTTTAATAGTCCAACTATTTAATCAATGATTTAAGGTACTATTTATTACAATGATTATTATAGTCCAACTATACAATCAAATATAATTTAAATTAATTAACCTCAATTACATTGATTACTATAATCCAATTAAAATCAACTGTAAATTGAAATTAATTATTCAAATATATTGATTACTATAATCCAATTATATAATCAAATATAATACAGTCCAACTGCTTAAATTAAAACAACATTAAATATTAGTCCAACTAATACTTTTTATTATTTGACGAGTGATATTTGTTTGAGCGCGTATGGCGAGTAATTGAACGAATATTACAAATTCAATTCTTGCCTCCCACTATTTTTCGGCGAGCCTCTAACCCTCTGTCGAGTACTCGGGAAACCGGTTTCCTAGTGGGCTAGGATCCCGTTAAATATCACACAATCTTGACTTTGGCCAACAAATTGTATGATAATTAACTAGGTAGATCTCTAAGATCAATTGGATCCAATCCAATTCCTAGATCCAGTAGGTGGACATCCAAGTCCGAAACATATATCATATATATGCCTACATATCCAATATGTACCCTAACCTTTTTCCTCTGAATCAACTAAGCCTTGGCTTTGGCACAACAAACCTAGTGATCCCATTGAACATGGAAAGCTTCGTAATCAATGTCAATGGACAATAAGTGGTCTTGACTTTGGCCAACAAACCACAACTTGGACATGACACCAATATGGAACAAAACTCTCGTGATTCAAACACATCTTCGACGGAAAAAGGCCTTGACTTTGGCCAACAAACCAATGTCGTCTCGGATCTTGAGTGAGAATCACTCAATGGAAGGAAAGACGCTTAATATTGAGCGAGGGTTTTTCGTGTGCAAATTGGCTACCAATTTATTATCTTTGTTAAGGTCTCATCATCATACATCCTTAAACATGCATTCTAAACACATAATAAAGCGCGTACGAAAATAAATAATAATGATATGCGGATGGATACTTAACACATTGATCCTAGATCAAATCTCTCCCTTTCTCTCTCAAGCTAGCACTTGTATTACTTCTACCCGTTACACTGCACTTCTAAAGAAACCTCATTTACATTGAGGGGAATAGGTGAGAAGAGAATACAAAGAGAATAGAGGTGATAAGGTTGGACGCGCAGGTCCAATTTAATAAATCGAATTTATTAAAACAATTTCCAAAATTGCCCCCACCCGACTAATATCCATCCGATATACATTATTCATTCATCACAACCATGTATTCACACAAGCATGTTATCAATCAATCTAATCAAATTAATTAATCTGATAATTAGTGATCATCCAATGTTCAAACAACGATTTGATTTTGCGCGAGTCAAACTCGTTTTGTGAATAAGTACTCAAAGTACGAATTCTCGAATTAAATTAAACTACAACATTAAATCCAATTTAATATGCATTTAATACTAATTCACTATTTAACTCCAAATTAAATATTACACTTTATTAATAAACCTTTTACGACTTAAATTCCAAATTTAATCGTAACGCGTCTCAAAGACCGATTAACGTCCAACGTCAATTCAATTAAAGTCCAATGGGATTTTAATTGATTTCTTAAGGCGTGGACTTTTGGTCAACTCGGATCAAACCGAATAACCAAAATCCAATCCGGAATTACCCCATAAGCCCATAAATCAATTTAGGCCCATTAGGCCAATTAAACTTTAAAGGTTCATTAAGTCGCAATTGGGCTTTAGGAAGCGGTTTTAGGCCCAATTGGATCCAATCCAACTTGCCTAAACCCAACTTTGTATAACAAAGCCCATTAAGCCCATTTACAACATTAAAAGCCCAAATCCAATTTTAAGGCTCAAATAATTAAATTACCAATTTCCAAATTTCCAATTTAATTACCTAAAGTGTATATCATGATTAATCACCTAAATCAATATTTCCAAAACATCAAATTAGTCCAATTAATCATGTTCATCATCATCATCACATGTCCAACATATTAATGAAAAATCAAACCCATTAATCATGCTACATGTCTCGGCCAAGGAGATAATTTTGTCTGATTTGAATTCAATCCAATTAATTCCACAATCGACATCGTTAATATCCCGAATGACTTCCAACACATCCAATGTCCAAAAAATCAAAATCCAAGACATTTAGGGCATTATTGAATTCGGCCAACATAAGCATTTTGGGGATTTTGTTCAATTCAAAATTCAATCCAATTAATTTCAAATTAACATCATCCTACATCATTACAACTCATCCAATGAATCAAAATGAAAAATTCCAAGAATTCTAAAATGCCTATGTATTCGGCCAAGGTGATATTTTGGGGAAAAATTGATCCAATCATTCTTTAATTAAACATTATAAGCATACTCAAACATCCAATTCATTCAAATCATGCTCAAAACAAGTTTACCCAATTTTAGCCCTAAAAGTTTCATGCTTGAACCTAGGCTCTTGATGCCATTGTTGGTTTTATTCTAGGTCCCAAGATCATAAGAAGCATGAAAAATGTGTGAAAACAAATCGAAGGAGTTGCGGAATACTCACATCGATCGGTTGTGCGACGAAACGACGAACAAAATCATTTTTCCCATTGGAATTCGTCCTTGGCAGTGAGCAATCCACTGGTTAAAGTTTTCAGATTTTGCTTCATCAATTGAGCTTCGAATCTTCGTCAAACGATTCCCGGCTCATGGGTAAACTTCCCTATCACCTTCGCATATCTCGTAGTGTGCTAGCACTTGTGGTTTTTGCCACAAAAACCCAACTCTATGCTTCCCTTTGCTCGGTTTTCTTGACAGAAAATAGTGAGCTGTTATGCCCCTTGGGCGTGACATTGAGAGAGATGAGAGGAAGAGAAATTGTGTATTAGTTGTTGAAAAAGTGTAATTCATTTTCTTATATATTTTCCAAAAATAAAACAAATGATTTACCAAATATTTGGCTTTCAAAAAGTCAAATAAATTGAATCCAACAACCTTGAGTGTTCCACACTCTAACATCAACATCCATCAAGTGGTCAAGTCACTCAATCAATCAAGTTGTCAAGTCACATCACTCAAAGTGACAAGTGATTTGACGCTTGAAACGACTAGCGATTTGACGCTTGATGCGACTAATGATTTGACGCTTGATGTGACTTGCGTGCCGCACTCGAATTCGAAATGCGAATGCGCTCGCAATCACTCTCGGGCTCGGGTTCGCTAATTCCTAATTAGCGATTTTCTGTTGCGTCGTAATTAAATGATTACGCCTAGCGATTTCACTATTCACGTCGCTAACGAATTAATTCTAAATTAATTCGTTCGCCCGAATTAAAATCTAATTTTAATTCCGCGTCGAAATCCAATTTCGTTTAATATATCGAATATATTAACTTTACCGATTAATTCCAAACTAATCATTTTCTCTCTATAGACGATATTTTATCCCAGATAAAATATCTCCGTAATTAATCCCAGATTAATTTTCTCTCTCATCGAATTAATCCCAGATTAATTTAGAGTGCGAGTTATACGTCATCGGTGAATCTTTGGGAAGGGACCCATGAGATCCCCAGATATGTTGGCAGTAAATCGGGTCGTCGGACTATCCGAATACGTAAGTACCAAGTACTACGTTTTACCGATTTACAAGACAAGGTTGGCTTCTAGCAAAGTGCCATGCCTACCCAATTCTCCGGAAATATCCTTACATGAATAAAGGATCTATATCAGGCGTAGTATACATCATATAGTGCATGTCGATCCAGTATCGGACTATCACGTGCTAGGCCTGGGGCTGGAGTTGTGTCTGCCCCGTACGAAGCACTTGTCGGATGTCTGGTAACTAGTCTCTATAATCGGATATACATGACCTAATCATAATATCGCGATTGGCCGCGCAGCACTTAAGAGCACTAATACCGTATCCTGCGTGACATCATCTCCACTATGACTGGAGTGATACTTCCGTCTTGACATCAAACCCCATACTCTACGATCGATCTCATATACACCCAGCATTGGCGTACACAGAACCTGTTACAGCCCTGGATGACCTCAACTAAAGTATATTGATTTTCGTAAGCATTAGCGTTGCAAGTCTCAGGTTAAGACCAAATACACCTACCCTGATGTCGGACTCCCATAGACACATAGTCATACTACAAATGGGATTCCGATGGGGTCTATCCCGAGCGAAGCTGTTTCCTGTACCATCGGTGAAACACAACCTCCTATTACACTTGCATGAGTATCCAATACCCAAATATATGAGAATTATGCCGTTGTGCCCTCACAATGCGCACAAGTGCAATACTAGTCTTTTACATATTTATCGATGTCCAATCTCGATAATACTCTGACTATGGATATTTAATGATTTATCCTACGTGGACTGATACTGTCTCATATCATTCTCCGTCCAGGAACAAATCATAAGGACCTCTCATCATTTATACATCTAAGGTGATCTAATCACAAATGATAAGAGTGCAATCTCCTTTGTCACAAAGTTAATTTGTACAACAACACCATGATCTGTACAAATAGTGATGCTATGGGTCATAATTATCCAACAATCTCCCACTTTGCCTATAGCCAGTCACTCGAGTGTCTTACACCCGAACTATGTACGGTTGGCTCAAACTGCTGAGAAAAGCTTTCGTCAGCGGATTTGCATGATTATCGTCTGATGCAATTTATTCGATCATCACATCACCACGATGTATGATCCGAACGAATCAGATGAGTATCGAAGTATATATCTGGATCGTTGATGAGACCATTAATTCTTTAGCCTGTGTTGACGCCTAGCTCAACCGCTAACAGAACTATATCTAATCTAATTAGATTTATTATCGACCCAAATGGCTTCTATTGCTGCTTCAGCTGCAGCAATAATCTGCATTTGTTGTTTATTCTGCAACAGTATCTTGCTTGGAAGATTTCCAGCTCACTGTTCCGTTATTCAAACTTTATAATACCATTTGCGACTTATAGTCGTCTTTATCGGTTTGGAAACTTGCTACAGTGAACCCACTCACTTCAAGTTCTCCATCTCCACAGATTAAGACAGCATCCTTAGTTCTCTAAGATACTAACGGTGTTCTTAACTTCAATCCAGTGACTATCACTCGGATTGGCCTGTTTGTGAATCCATATGCTCAAAGCGTATGAGACACCAGGTCACGTACATTTTTCATTGTACGAGTTCTTGCAGAGTTTAACAACTTAATCTATCCTAGTAGATCTTTATTCCTAGAATAAAGGTTGTTACTCTTGAGAATTCTACGGAGAATTTTCTCGAAAGCCAAGCTTTCGCCGATTATTTTATATGGGAATATCATTTCCAGAAATGACAAACATTATCATTATTTTAGGACATTCATTGTCAGTGCTCCCACTAACCTCCTTATATACACAAGAATTATTTCTGTTTTGAATCAAATCATACACTATTATGATTACATCAAAACGTCAGTTCCAAGAACCTAATGTTTGCTTCAATCCAAACATGGATCGTATAACCCCGCAAACCTTGTTTGCTGGTTTTAGTACGACAAAATCGTCAAGATGTTATAAACATCCTCCAAAAGGTTTCCGTTTAAGGAAAGCGATTTTGACCTTTAACCGACACATTTCATAAATGAAACGTGCAGCTTCAGCAAGATTATCCAAATGGATTTCCGTGGCAACAAGTAAAAGGTTGAACCATAATCAACACAATGTTGATAATGATACCTTTTCGTCACAAGCCTAGCTTTGTACGTTGGTATGTTGCCTTCTATGTATGTCTTCCTTGAAGACTTATACAGTACCAATAGGCACAATGCCTTACGGTACATCAACTATTATCCAAACATAGTTGTTATACATGGAATCCATTTCGGACTCATGGCACTTTGCCATAATGGAGTCGATACCTTGTATCACTTTCTCAAACGTATTCGGTTGGTATACCTCAACAAGATTGACATCTTTATGAGGTGAGATCAGAAACCCATACCCAGGTTGTTTTCTGATTCTCTCCGATCTACGTGGTTCTTATGTATTCGAAGATTAATGGTACAGTTTCATCCTTGATGAACTGTTTGTGTTCCATTAAAGACTTCGTGCCTTGAACAGTATCACTCCAATTTTCATCGAGTTATACCATCCTCCCACTTACCACTGCATATCGGTAATCCTCTAAGGAAGACCGCATGGCAACAATAATTACAATTGTTCTCTAGTGAGATGTATAAGTAATATACTTATTGTTTTCCCCTAGGATAACCTATAATTTGGCACTTATCCAATTTGAGTTCTGGTTTGGTATCATCCAAACGTATGCCTTGCATTCCCAAATCTTCAGGAGTGTGAAACCCTGTTTCTTTCCTGTTCATATCCAATATGAATTCTGTCAAACAGATTTTTATGGAACCTTATTCTAAATAATTTTTGCACTGTTAATGCATATCCGTTGAAGGAAAGTGGCAGCTCAGAGCGACTCATGATAAACCTTATCATGTCCAACAAAATTCGATTTCTCTGTTCGGACACACCGTCTATTGACGTGTTCCGGGAGGAGTCCTCATTTGAAATAATACTATACTCTTTCAAGTATTTATTAAACTTATTGCTTAAGTATTTTCCATTACGGTCTTACCGTGACGGTATAATACAATAGCCAATCTTTCTATCTATTTCGTGTCGAAACTTCAAAAGTTTCCGATTTGTGTTTTTCAAAAGAAACACATAACCATAACGTGATGCCACATCCGTTAGGTCACGAAATATTCATACCCATTTCTAGCCTTGCTAGATATGGGCCCACTTATTTCACTATGAATAGGGCTTGCAGATCGGTGGCACTTTCACTATTACCAAGTAAATAGTATTTAGGTACTTTACCTAATAAACTAGATTCGTAGACTTTATTTGAATAGTCAAATCAGTCATAGTACCCACTCTTCAAAAGTGTGGATATATGAGTCTTGTTTAATTGTGTCCCAGACAATAATGCCCCAAATAAGTCTCTTCTGATTAAATCAGTTAGAGCTATTTATTTGTCATTTTATATGTTTGAGATTTTATTATATTCAAAATATAAATTATGTTACTCACATCTAATGTGTTTATCTTAATATTATTCTTTATATAATGAAACATTTTAGTGTTCTAGAATATAAAGGTCTATCCGCAACGGATTCAACACTGATATAAAGATAATGTTTCTAGTCAAACTAGTTACATTATAATAGTTCCTAATTTAAGTACATACCCTTAAGGTAGTTCCTAAACTTAGGAATCTACGGTCGAAACAGCGACTTTCGTCCCGTTTCCGATTCGCAGATTAATCTCAGCTTGAAGTCAGTATCCTGCTCACAGCAGATTCTGAACATCAATACATATATTTTATGTTCCACACTAAGTATTTTAAAATCCAATTTTAATACTAGTAATAGACATAATATTGACAAACATTTCTTAAAGTCAGAGCCTTGCCCTTTCTTTAATTCCTTCGTGTCTGCCATATCCAAACGGCAGTCACTTTGGGATATGTCTTTTATCTTCCCAGAAGATTATAATGATTTTGCCTTTGCCCTTTCCAATATTTCAGAGGCCTTTGGCCAAGCCTTGGGTTTCTAGAATATTGAAGTAAAGTGCGCCTTGCGCTACTAGCCTAATTGCAAAGTTTGACTTTATCTCCTTGAGATTCGTCATTAACTCTCCAAGAATTATTAGTTGCAATTTTAATACTTCTTAAATCTAAACATAGATTTATGACAAGTATATTGGATTAAGCACTTTAAGTTATCATTACATGAAACTTCCAAAGATCATGCTCTACTATTGCTTAATTCTCGGGCTTAGGCATAATAGGTTATTTTATCAAATAAAGTAACTTATTATTTATTTTCAGGACCATCCTGAAATTATTCCAATTTGAAAATTAAACCATTTAATATTTTAATCCTAGATTATATTTAAATGTCCAATCTTTCATATCTATCTTGATTTTAATAGTCCAACTATTTAATCAATGATTTAAGGTACTATTTATTACAATGATTATTATAGTCCAACTATACAATCAATATAATTTAAATTAATTAACCTCAATTACATTGATTACTATAATCCAATTATAAAATCAACTGTAAATTGAAATTAATTAATTCAAATATATTGATTACTATAATCCAATTATATAATCAAATAAATACAGTCCAACTGCTTAAATTAAAACAACATTAAATATTAGTCCAACTAATACTTTTAATTATTTGACGAGTGATATTTGTTTGAGCGCGTATGGCGAGTAATTGAACGAATATTACAAATTCAATTCTTGCCTCCCACTATTTTTCGGCGAGCCTCTAACCCTCTATCGAGTACTCGGGAAACCGCGTTTCCTAGTGGGCTAGGATCCCGTTAAATATCACACAATCTTGACTTTGGCCAACAAATTGTATGATAATTAACTAGGTAGATCTCTAAGATCAATTGATCCAATCCAATTCCTAGATCCAGTGGGTGGACATCCAAGTCCGAAACATATATCATATATATGCCTACATATCCAATATGTACCCTAACCTTTTTCCTCTGAATCAACTAAGCCTTGGCTTTGGCACAACAAACCTAGTGATCCCAGTCAAGCGCGACCCATCGAACATGGAAAGCTTCGTAATCAATGTCAATGGACAAGAAGTGGTCTTGACTTGGCCAACAAACCACAACTTGGACATGACACCAATATGGAACAAAACTCTCGTGATTCAAAACATCTTCGACGGACAAAGGCCTTGACTTTGGCCAACAAACCAATGTCGTCTCGGATCTTGAGTAGAATCACTCAATGGAAGGAAAGACGCTTATATTGAGCGAGGGTTTTTCGTGTGCAAATTGGCTACCAATTTATTATCTTTGTTAAGGTCTCATCATCATACATCCTTAAACATGCATTCTAAACACATAATAAAGCGCGTACGAAATAAATAATAATGATATGCGGATGGATACTTAACACATTGATCCTAGATCAAATCTCTCCCTTTCTCTCTCAAGCTAGCACTTGTATTACTTCTACCCGTTACACTGCACTTCTAAAGAAACCTCATTTACATTGAGGGGAATAGGTGAGAAGAGAATACAAATAGAATATAGGTGATAAGGCTGGACGCGCAGGTCCAATTTAATAAATCGAATTTATTACAACAATTTCCAAAATTGCCCCCACCCGACTAATATCCATCTGATATACATTATTCATTCATCACAACCATGTATTCACACAAGCATGTTATCAATCAATCTCATCAAATTAATTAATCTGATAATTAGTGATCATCCAATGTTCAAACAACGATTTGATTTTGCGCGAGTCAAACTCGTTTTGTGAATAAGTACTCAAAGTACGAATTCTCGAATTAAATTAAACTACAACATTAAATCCAATTTAATATGCATTTAATACTAATTCACTATTTAACTCCAAATAAATATTACACTTTATTAATAAACCTTTTACGACTTAAATTCCAAATTTAATCGTAACGCGTCTCAAAGACCGATTAACGTCCAACGTCAATTCAATTAAAGTCCAATGGGATTTTAATTGATTTCTTAAGGCGTGGACTTTTGGTCAACTCAGATCAAACCGAATAACCAAAATCCAATCCGGAAATTACCCCATAAGCCCATAAATCAATTTAGGCCCATTAGGCCTAATTAAACATTAAAGGTTCATTAAGTCGCAATTGGGCTTTATGGAAGCGGTTTTAGGCCCAATTGGATCCAATCCAACTTGCCTAAACCCAACTTTGTATAACAAAGCCCATTAAGCCCATTTACAACATTAAAAGCCCAAATCCAATTTTAAGGCTCAAATAATTAAATTTCCAATTTCCAAAATTCCAATTTAATTACCTAAAGTGTATATCATGATTAATCACCTAAATCAATATTTCCAAAACATCAAATTAGTCCATTTAATCATGTTCATCATCATCATCACATGTCCAACATATTAATGAAAAATCAAACCCATTAATCATGCTACATGTCTCGGCCAAAGAGATAATTTTGTCTGATTTGAATTCAATCCAATTAATTCAACAATCGACATCGAATTAATATCCCAAATGACTTCCAACACATCCAATGTCCAAAAAATCAAAATCCAAGACATTTAGGGCATTATTGAATTCGGCCAACATAAGCATTTTGGGATTTTGTTCAATTCAAAATTCAATCCAATTAATTTCAAATTAACATCATCCTACATCATTACAACTCATCCAATGAATCAAAATGAAAAATTCCAAGAATTCTAAAATGCCTAATGTATTCGGCCAAGGTGATATTTTGGGGAAAAATTGATCCAATCATTCTTTAATTAAACATCTTATAAGCATACTCAAACATCCAATTCATTCAAATCATGCTCAAAACAAGTTTACCCAATTTTAGCCCTAAAAGTTTCATGCTTGAACCTAGGCTCTTGATGCCATTGTTGGTTTTATTCTAGGTCCCAAGATCATAACAAGCATGAAAAATGTGTGAAAACAAATCGAAGGAGTTGCGGAATACTCACATCGATCGGTTGTGCGACGAAACGACGAACAAAATCATTTTTCCCATTGGAATTCGTCCTTGGCAGTGAGCAGTCCACTGGTTCAAGTTTTCAGATTTTGCTTCATCATTTGAGCTTCGAATCTTCGTCAAACGATTCCCGGCTCAAGGGTAAACTTCCCTATCACCTTCGCATATCTCGTAGTGTGCTAGCACTTGCGGTTTTTGCCACAAAAACCCAACTCTATGCTTCCCTTTACTCGGTTTTCTTGACAGAAAATAGTGAGCTGTTATGCCCCTTGGGCGTGACATTGAGATAGATGAGAGGAAGAGAAATTGTGTATTAGTTGTTTGAAAAGTGTAATTCATTTTCTTATATATTTTCTAAAAATAAAACAAATGATTTACCAAATATTTGGCTTTCAAAAGTCAAATAAAATTGAATCCAACAACCTTGAGTGTTCCACACTCTAACATCAACATCCATCAAGTGGTCAAGTCACTCAATCAATCAAGTTGTCAAGTCACATCACTCAAAGTGACAAGTGATTTGACGCTTAAAACGACTAGCGATTTGACGCTTGATGCGACTAATGATTTGACGCTTGATGTGACTTGCGTGCCACACTCGAATTCGAAATGCGAATGCGCTCGCAATCACTCTCGGGCTCGGGTTCGCTAATTCCTAATTAGCGAATTTTCGTTGCGTCGTAATTAAATGATTACGTCTAGCGATTTCACTATTCACGTCGCTAACGAATTAATTCTAAATTAATTCGTTCGCCCAAATTAAAATCTAATTTTAATTCCGCGTCGAAATCCAATTTCGTTTAATATATCGAATATATTAACTTTACCGATTAATTCTAAACTAATCGTTTTCTCTCTATAGACGATATTTTATCCCAGATAAAATATCTCCGTAATTAATCCCAGATTAATTTTCTCTCTCATCAAATTAATCCCAGATTAATTTAGAGTGCGAGTTATACGTCATCGGTGAATCTTTGGGAAGCGACCCATGAGATCCCCAGATATGTTGGCAGTAAATCGGGTCGTCGTACTATCCGAATACGTAAGTACCAAGTACTAAGTTTTACCTATTTACAAGACAAGGTTGACTTCTAGCAAAGTGCCATGCCTACCCAATTCTCCAGAAATATCCTTACAGGAATAAAGGATCTATATCAGGCGTAGTATACATCATATAGTGCATGTCGATCCAGTATCGGACTATCACGTGCTAGGCCTAGGGCTGGAGTTGTGTCTGCCCCATACGAAGCATTTGTCGGATGTCTGGTAACTAGTCTCTATAATCAGATATACATGACCTAATCATAATATCGCGATTGGCCGCGCAGCACTTAAGAGCACTAATACCGTATCCTGCGTGACATCATCTCCACTATGACTGGAGTGATACTTCCGTCTTGACATCACACCCAATACTCTACGATTCTCAATATACCCAGCATTGGCGTACACAGAACCTGTTACAGCCCTGGACGACCTCAACTAAAGTATATTAATTGTCGTAAGCATTAGCGGTGCAAGTCTCAGGTTAAGACCAAATACACCTACCCTGATGTCGGACTCCCATAGACACATA
Source organism: Zanthoxylum bungeanum (assembly GCA_019454045.1). NCBI lineage: Eukaryota > Viridiplantae > Streptophyta > Magnoliopsida > Sapindales > Rutaceae > Zanthoxylum > Zanthoxylum bungeanum. The sequence goes on from SKCR01003485.1 coordinate 294,835, forward strand.
GTCATACTACCAATGGGATTCCGAGGGGGTCTATCCAGAGCGAAGCTGTTTCCCGTACCATCAGTGAAACACAACCTCCTATTACACTTGCATGAGTATCAAATACCCAAATATATGAGAACTATGCCGTTGTGCCATCACAACGCGCACAAGTGTAATACTAGTCTTTTACGTATTTATCGATGTCCAATCTCGATAATACTCTGACTATGGATATTTAATGATTTATCCTACGTGGACTGATACTGTCTCATATCATTCTCCGTCCAGGAACAAATCATAGAGACCTCTCATCATTTATACATCTAAGGTGATCTAATCACAAATGATAAGAGTGCAATCTCCTTTGTCACATAGTTAACTTATACAACAACACCATGATCTGTACAAATAGTGACGCTATGGGTCATAATTATCCAACATGAGGTACTAAAGAGTAGGCCCGTAAAATTGGAGATATTTAGGAAACGACAAGGTTACCAATATGGAAAGTAGAACAGAGTGTCATAGTTTTGACTTATAGCTAGAGCAGAGAGTAGAAATTTAGAAAGTGGTCCAAAGGAATAACCACTACTGGTTTCAGTAGCAAGACGTTAAGCAAAGAGTCAGGATATGAAAGCAGTAAGCAGGAAACAAGAAGTAATAAAAAAAATTCAGCACCTATAATAACATAGATAATGAAGTTTGGAGGCAGCAATGAGAGTGAATACCTCGGAATGAGTAATAAAAGTAAGGAATTATAAGGCATGGATTAGTTAATTTAGTTCCCAGCCGCGTGAATAGAAATTTTTCTTTTCAATAGTCCCCGACTATAGTAAATAATTAGACACTTAACCAGCCGTGTGAGCATCTAGCCATTCCCAATTTAGAATCCAGTAAGAGGAAGAATAAGTAAGAAAGAGTACTTGATAAAATAATTAGACTGTGAGACGCCTAGATAGTTGAAGTCACAGTAAGATAAGCCCAACCTAGAAATCGACTTAGAATCCCTTAGGGGTGGTAAAGGCTCAAAGGAATAAAAGAATTAGTGAGAGCGACTCTCAAGGGTAAAGTATGACTCATAAGAGTATCATTATATTTAGAAGGAAATACTAGATAAAGAATAGCACCTGGACCAAAGACATAATGGGAATATGCCTTGAGAAATCAAAGATAATAAGTTTTTAGGAGAATAAAGATGTAAGGAGTTCAATGAACAAAGATGAGTAGGAAAGTCAAGTAATAGAGCAAAGCTTAGTAAGAAAAGAATAATAGAAAGGGTATAGCAGGCGTTTGACAGAGTATGAACCTTATGAAGGTTAACAATAAGGAGCGATATCATTGATAATTAGGAAACGAATTAGTAATAAAAGTTCAAACATGAAATTCAGATAGTTCCTAGTAGTACTACCCTAGTGGGGAAGCCGACGCCAGACAAGAAAACATTAGAATTATAAGTTTAAAGATGAGCAGTGTAAAAACTGCAGCAAGTATAGCTAGTGAGAACACCATCATCAGAATACTCCAGGATAATCCCCACACTCCCAACCCTCATTAAATGACAGCAATGAAGATGAACTTTGAAGTCCGCCTCAAGGTATCCTCAGAAATGAGACTATGCATGGTAAAAAGAAACTGAGACATAAAGCTTTTAGATGTAGTACCAGAAAAAAATAGAAAAGGAAATACCTCTAAGTAAGAGATCTAGAAGAGAAGTTACTAGATAAGGCAAGGAAAAGAGAAAATACTAATTAAGTAGTGACAACGATGTAAAAAGAACAGCGTTAAACATAACTAGCGACATATGAGAGATGACATCCTTCAAATAAAGAAGCAAAGGCATAGACTAGTCAAGTCACAAGAGTATAATAGAGTAAAAGAGAAGATAAAAGGTCAACAAATAAACGGTTGGATGAATCTGTCGAGATAATATGAGAAAATACCAAGCAAGCAATAATAGAAGAATGAAACAACAAAGATTTCTTAGTATCAGTTTAAACCATGGATATGGGATGGATAAGTAGATTGCTAGCAAAGTACAGAAGAATATGAGCTTTATGTCACGACGCGCAAGAGAAAAATGGGTGCACGCTTCTGGTCGCCGCACGTCGCGATATGTAACGCCCCCAGATCCTAGTTCAGGGCTAGGGGGACGGCGATACGTAACGCCCTTAGACCCTAGTTTCAGAGCTGGAGGGTAGCATAGATCTGCACCCCCAGTTCTAGTTTGTGGCTTGGGGGACGGCGATACGTAACGCCCCAAAGTCATGGATTTACACTGCTGGCTCTAGTTAGGCGTATGGGGGGACGACGATACGTGACACCCTCATATGTCAAGTTTTTAGATACAGGCTAGTTTCCAGATATCAGAATTTCGGAAACAGAGTTTTCAAATATCAGATTTTCATAGAACGATTTTCAGAAATCAGATTTTAGAAATAATTTTTTTTGAAAAATAAGCTTATAAAAGAGAATTCTGACAATGTTTTCAGAAAAGAGTTCTCATATAAAGTTATTTCTGAAATATTGGTTTTAGAACAAAATGCTTTTATATCAATTTTTCATTTTTTACGTCCACTCACTTCGATCGTACAACGATCTAACCCCCTTCCAGTTTCCTTATTTTGCAGGGTTTCTCGGAGGTAGGGTTTGGAGTCCACCAGATCAAGTCAGAGAGAGTGTGAGTCCAGTCAGTTCAAGTAAAAGTTATGTTTTAGTCATTATTTGTAATAGCCGTTGTAAAGTAAATATAATTGAGTACACGGTCATTAATGTTGAGTTTGTGAGTTATGTTATGGAGCTTGGGCCTTGGTCCCACACTTAAGATATTTAAATAAAAGAAAAGAGAGTTTTAGTATATGTTTATGGTGTGAGAATTAGAGGCTCTGGGGGATAGTACGGCCTATTCCCTGCTGGTAGCATCTCCCGGACTAGGGTTGTTACAAGATACTTGTAGAAATTTAACTTCAAATAAATTAATAGCTTAGGTATTAACTCCTCGTGGGATCGATATATTTTATACTACTTGAGCGATACGTGCGCTTGCATTACGTGTGTGTTTATCACCGATCAAGTTTAGAATAAAAATGGTCAGACATACGTGGGGATGGCAAAACGAACCAACGAATCAAATTTGTATCAAATCCTAAACGAATCGAATCAAAATGTGATGTATTCGTATTCGATTCATTTATTAAACGAATCCTAATATCAGGATTCGTATTTGATTCATTTATTAAACGAGTCTAATACGATTATTCATTTAGTTATGATATTATTCAATAACATAATTTACCATAACTTATTTACATTAATTCTTCATAAATATATTCATAAGAAATATGTAATAAATATATTCACTAAAAATATCTCACCAAATATCGATAGTATTATTTTTCTGTGGTAATTAGCCATAATTTCTCATATCTTAACTGAAAACCAACAATAACTAATAAAAGAAAATAATAAAATAAATCCTAAACGAATAGATGAGCTTAAATTCTTATTCGATTCTTTTAATAAACGAATCGAAATGACCCATTTATTAAACTAATCCATTTTTTCAAACCCGTATTCACTTTAAAGCAAATCAAATTGAACGAATAAATAAATCATAACCCAAATTGCCACCCCTAGGCATACGAGAGGCATTAGATCGCATTATGACCATTGGTGCCATCTTGTAAGTGTATAAATTGCAAGTAATAAATATTTATTTGATTTACTTATTAATTTTTTATATTTAATTACTATTACATTGTTTACAAATGGATAGGAGAAATATTTGAGTCGTCATCCCAATGCATTTGAGCTCTTCATACATACACAAACAAAGAAGAATTATGGATACACGTTCGTCGATTAGCGATCTCAGGACGTGCATGTAAGGTTTTATATATGTTTATGTTTAGTTGTGTTTTTTTTTATATAACTTTAAAAATTTTATATTACGGCCTAACATTTCTCAGATTTTTCATATTATCGCTATACAATTGCTCGGGACTAATTGTTACCGACTGGGGAGCCAATAGATAAGGACCAATTATTTATTGAGATTGCCGGAGGTGAGAGGGAGAAGCATGTATACGGTCTGGGTTCCCATTATGTACCAGATGATAGTTCCTCATCTTCTGCTACCTCGGTTTCACTGGTAGAAATGCAGAAAGAGATTAGTACGTTGAGACAACAGTTGCAGCAGTAGAAGACGTAGATACGGCAACAGTATAAGCAGATACAGCAGCAAATACATGAGCAAATACAGAAGAAGCATGAGTAGATGCAGCAGCAGATACATGAACAGGTTCGGCTAGCTCTTCAGTTAATGCAGCAATAGATGTTGTTGCCTCCTATTGGTGTTCGTCGTCATCTTCCACCTCATAGTGTGTAGTACATTTTGTTTAATAAAATATATTATATTAATGTAACATTATTATTTTATTTTTATTATTATATAACATTTTTTAATTATAATTTCTTTATAATATTAAATTACAATTAAAAAATAAATATAATTTAATAGAAAAAATCAAATAAAAAATATAATATAATATAATTACCGATTGACTATTCGATTGGTAATTATATTAAAATGTGTAAACTTTGCCGACAACACTATACGGTCGGTAAATTCAAAGAGGTACCGACCGTTATTTCGGTCGGTAAAAGATTCTTTTACTGAAAGTATATTTTATCGGTTAGTAGTATTTTGAGTTATTATAGACCGAAATTCATTTATTTAATGATCAATTATTTCCCATATTCCACTGGTAATATTTACCGATTAAAAATATTATTTGGTCAGTAATCGGTCAGTAAAATCACCAACGGAAATATTTTCGATCGATATTATGGTACCGACAAGCCATTTACTGACTTAATATTTTGGTCGGTGATCAGTTGGTAGACGAATATATATACATGAAAATATATATTCATGTATTTTCATGAATAGTCTTGTGGGCAAGGTGTGGGCTACCTGGTTCGTTTGTGTTGCTGTGCGTGTGGGCTAGTTTTTTGTGCGATTTCGGTTTGCTTATAGCTGGATTGGCTCGGGGGGTCTATATTGCTTGAACCTGCGCTTAAAAGCCTTCGTCTTCAGGGCTAATGTTTGATCAGTCGAATGGAGATTATCTTGAACCTTCATAATGTTCAGTCGACTGGGAACATTCCCCATGACTCATGTCGAGTCAAGTTCAAGGCATGGTCCTTCATCTGGTCCAGATGATATTGAAGACTCCTCTGGTCATCTGACTAGTCGAATGGAGATTATTCTGGACCTTTATCTAGTTCAGTTGATTAAGAACATTCACATGGTTCATATCAAGTCAAGATCAAGACATGGACCTTCATCTGGTCCAGACAACATTAAAGACTCCATTGGTCCTCTTACCAGTCCAATGGAGAATATCTTGAACCTTAATCTGGTTCAGTAGAATGAGAACATTCCCCATAGCTCATGTCAAGTCAAGTTCAAGGCCTCGACCTTCATCTGATCCAGACGACATTGAAGACTCCTCTGGTCCTCTGACCAGTCGAATAGAGATTATCCTGAACCTTCATTAGGTTTAGTCGACTGGGAACATTCCCGATGGTGCATGTCGAGTCAAGTTCAAGGCTTTGACCTTCATCTGGTCCAGACGACATTGAAGACTCCCATGGTCCTTTGACCAGTCGAATGGAGATTATCCTGAACCTTCATCTAGTTCAGTCGACTGGGAACATTCCCCATGGCACATATCATGTCAATTTCAAGGCCTGGACTTTCATCTGGTCCATACGACATTGAAGACTCTCATGATCCTCTGACTAATCGAATGGACGATTATCTGTGGCCAAACACATGCTTTGGATTATTGGTATAGAATCCTGAACATTCATCTGGTTCAGTCGACTGGGAACATTCCTCTTGGCTCATGTAGGTCCAAACGACATCAACATCCAGGATTGGTCGAATGAGGATCGTCCCAAATATTTATTTAAGCTCCATCAACATGACACGACCTTTGACATATCCAAGTGACATCGACATTCATTTACGCCTATATGCATTAATTTAGTCCCAGACGACATATACTCTCCAAGTCTAGAACTCATTGACTTAGAGAGTATGGGACAAACGGTACGAGTCAAATTTGGGCCCAGGGCCAGAATCATCTTTTCGCATCAGAGCCAAAGTCAAATGAAGCCCAAAACAGTAATTCGGCCTGAAAGACTTAAACTGTTTATGAGGCCTAGATTATAGACAAGACACATGCATTCCTCTAATCTCTCAACTGTCATATCCTATTTTTCCCAACAAAAATATCAATCCTCATATGCAAATATTCTTCATCACAGAAAGCCAAGACCTCAAACACGTTGTGGGCCCACCTCCATAAATACAGCTACTGTGCCAACTAAAAAGGTTATATTTCTCAACCCATAAATAGAAGCAGAACTCATAATACATTCATTTAGGTCTTAGCTCTCATACTTGAGTCTCAAGATATTTCTCCACTCTAAATACTGACCCACCGCCCTTACGGTAGTAAACGGAGGCCAAGATAACTTCAGACCTTGTTCTTCTATCATTTACCGCTCGTCTTCGCTACTGACTTGAGCGTCAGAGTGCCTACAACACCCACCACAACGGTGGGCAGTAACTTCCCGCTCATTCTACCTTTGTTTTGCAGGATCGTTAGTGCCCCAAACTATAAATTCTCGATTATGGACCTCGGGTGAAATCCAATGTCTACATGTGTTATGACACATGTAAAATAAATATTAATTACATATGTTTCTTTTTTAATTAGTACAAGTGTTAAGACACCTGTATGATTAAAAATTAATTTGATTAATTTTTTGCCATGTGTTGAGACATTTGGCTTAATAAAATTGAACTTTATAAAGTTGATTCTAGGTGTCCAAAATGTTAAATGATAAAATTTCCCTTGGAGTATATATATGTATACATTCGGCCAAGGCTAGTTTTTTGGCTTGGAAAATTTTGTTATTCATGTGTTAGAGCTCTCAAAATTAGAGGTTATGTTTCCATGTCACCAAATTGGGAAAGATTAAAGGAATGAATAAATTGGAGCTCAAAGTTAAGGATTAAGGTAATCTTTATTATGTAGAAATTGTTTATTTAATCCAATTTTTTACATATATTGTTATATATGTATTTCCTTTAATTTTGGTGATTAGAAATTAGGAAACTCAAATTTAGAATCTCTAATTTGTGCATGTGTAATTAATTAAACTTAATTAAAGTAATTAAGGCTTAATTAGGTAATCAGATACCCAACTGTGATATTAAGTATATCTACTACTCTAGGTGTGCCTAAAATTATCCTTGAGAATTTCATATGTGGTGACTCTAGTTGGTGCAATTTAATTTGGATTAGAGTATTTAATTTGTAATTAATTTGTGATAGTTTGATTAATTGTGAAAATTAATTCAAATTTATGTAATTTGTAAAATTGATGTGTTATGGATGAAATTAGACATGTAATAATACGAGGAAAATTTTCCGGAATTTTCGAAATCGTTCCGGATGCGTTTTGGGAATTTGCCGCCAAACCGTACTTAGGGACATAATAATAATTTACTGAAATTACAAGATTTTGTCAGTGCCTATTATGTGTAGAAAAAATTTCGGAAATTTCTGAAACATTCCAGTAGTGTTTCAGGAATTTTTTGTACTTGTAGCAAAATGGTAATTTATCAAAATTACCATAATCAGCACTGCTACAGTGAACGTGTTACTGTAGCAATAGGCTGATTTGGTTTTACAAATAATCTGATTGTTCGGTTATCTCGATCGGTTGATTCGGTTAATCAATAAACGGATTAATATATAACCACGGAAAATGTTTCTGAAAATTTTGTCTTTAGTTCTTAGGTGAAATCACTTTTAATATTTTATATTAATAAGTGATTTGAATGAAATACATATATATTGATAATATATGATATCAATTAATTTATCTGGAATGCTTCACTAAATTAATATAAGTGATTTTGTCAGTGCCTATTATGTGTAGAACAATTTCCTCCTCACGGCACTTCCACAACGCTAACCCCAACCGTACTTTTCAAAAAATAGGTAATATCTACCTATGCACTATGAAGAAAATGGGTTTAAGATATCAATTGGGTACAAGTCTTTTCAATCGGGGCCATGATTGTTGGGGCAATGCAAGTAGATCGAGAAGGAACTTTATAAATTATGTATCAAAAGCCAAGGTTCTTTTTTTGGCATATTTTTTCTTAAATATTCCTGTCATGTAATTCTCTTTTAATTTTATTTCGGCGGGATATGCTTTGAGCTATTAAAAAGCATAAAATTTACCCATTTTGGAATGCTTCACTAAATTTTTTCAAATTAGCATATGATTTCGATGCTAGGAAATGCTATGCTGTCAAAGGTACGCGAGATAAGAAGTTTTGATTAGTTAGACATGCCCAAGTGTTACATAAGCGTTACTTAAATGATGTCTTTGACCAGTTAAAAAACGGGTTGATTAGTCAAATATGTAAAATTTTATCTAATATATAAAAAATTATAACTTATAATATCTAAGGTGCCTCCTAAGTGCTGTAGGTAGTAGTTTGAAAATCATCCCAAACATTGCTTAGGCGATGCTTTTAATAACATAGGTAAAATATTTATCCCAATTTCGAATAACTAAATAAAATTAAATTTGTGATCATAGTTATTAGTATTTATGTTATTGGATCAATGTGAACAAATTTATCCCTTTTATTTATGGAATATATAAATCTAAGTGGCAAATTTCTCCACATTAGTCAATATTTTAGTACTTAAAAAGTCTAAAAGATGCTGTTTGAATCTTGTGACCAATGAACAACAAATTGTTTCACAATTCATTCAATTTTTTTTTAATGGTTGAAAATTTCGTCGCCAAACTATTTTTTTTGGATTTAAGCGGAATAGGTAAAACATTTGGCTGTTTTAGGCTCTTATAAGAAACACATTTCTTAGATTCGAACCCAAGACTTCAAGATGAGATCCTGAACCATACACGTCATTTGGAAACTTCCCAATTCATTCATATTGAAACGATAACATTTTCAACAACTAGATCAATTATTTCTGGATTGTTGTCCTATGTTTTCTGACTTTCATTGGCTACTTTTTGTATTATTTAGTTATATATTTTCTTTTAGCAAGAAATTAGAAAGCTATGTGGGGTCCTAAGCTTATCCTCCTAATTCCTATCTTAATTGATACATCCATTAGAATATAAACTTAACTTAATCTGTAGTGAGATAGCGAAGTGTTCAAATATCTAGATCAGTAATTGATTAAATAAAATAAATATCTCATAATAAAGTATAATAATAACTTAATGTGGTTTGGCAAAATCCTGCCTATATATTTTATAGGTGTTGATGTCTTTATTTTTATTCTTTTCACTAATTACTAATTCCAATAATTATGATAAACGAATCTCCTAATTACCATTGAGACCTGTTTTAATACAAGTGAGTGTTACTTGATTTTACTATAAAAAAATTTATTGAGGCCAAAAAAGAGATTTGAGGTTCAAATTCCGGTGACATAAGTGTGGTGGTAATTTAGTTACCTGCATACTACTTAAAAAAACTTATCTTGATACTAATATTGGATTATTGATAGTTTAAATCATTTTGATTAAATAGTTTATATGTTTTGTCTCACCCATTTCCAAGTTTTTGCACGTCTCTCAGTCATATTTTCCAAGATCTCTCACTCTCTATCATGTGAGATAGGCTATACACACGAGATCAGTGGAAGGGATCTAAATAGAGAATCAAATCTTTGACCCTGATAGGTTAATCTTTTGGATGAAATTAAAATGATGATTGAAACATTGCATTAAATATGACAATCGCGTATAATGTTTTGGGGGTACCATTTTGCAATCTTCATTCAAATTCATCCCGTTCTTTGCTTCCAATTTAAGCATCATGGTTCTGATACAAATTCATCCCAATGAATGAAAATCATGAAGTACAAATGAACACATATATCTACTCACAATCAATATTTATATTGGTAATTTGATATACCCAAAAATAACTAACTTTTATGATATGAATCCATCTATCAATCTTCAGAACTTACTAAATTAATATACAACTCCTCAATTCATATACCCAATACCTAAAGCTATTTTATGTACTGAACTCAAATGGTTCTATGCAAACTATCTATACTAACGTAAATTTTCTTCTTCCCTTGTCCCCAAAATGATTTGGGGAAAATAAGAAATAGTGAAAGGACACCTCCCTCTTCTAGATTCTGTTTTCGCTTTCATGCAACAAAGTCAGGCAACAGTTGTTCTGCAAACCTCTTTCCGTTCTGAATGTTGATGCTTTCGTATGCCGCCGAAGAGGGAGGAATCTCAGTGTTTATGGTACCAAACTCATTAGGCTCACCAATTTCAACTCTTCTTCCCAATTGAATGTTTTGATTTGGGATAAAATTTTGATGAGTTGCTGTTGACAATGAGAGGCTCTCACAATGTGGCAGCCCAAGTGTAAGTGACACACCATTGCCTGAAGACCTTGGAGTAAATTGCTCTGTATCAAACCTTCCCATTTCATCAATTGAGTAATGCCCAAATCCTTGAATGAAGTTCACTTGGTTTCCAATGAATGAGTATCCATCTCCACTCTGCCTATCATCATCAAATTCATTATCATTAGCCTCACCATCACCAGACTTAAAATCAATGCTAATAGATGGCACATTGCTTGGAGACATCATCATGTTCATGTCATTGTTCCGCGGTTTCTTTGGACTCCCTTGTGTGAATTCCTCCAATTCTGATGTTCCAGGCAGGGAAAATCCTGATTGGTTTCTCGTATTCCCTCCTCCGTTAGATGATGTTGCAATTGTAGACATTGAAATGACAGAATGGACATTCTGGTTTGTCAAATTTTTATCACAGGATTTGAAACTCTTCACTTTCTGAGTTTCATCCACAAGAGTCGAATCCTCATAATGCTCACTCTTGCTTATTTTGTCCACTGATACGTTCTGTTGTTGCTCCTTAATTTCTTCCAAGTACATTTCTTCAACCATTGGTTTCCATAGCCGAACTCGTGCATTTATAAACCAATTAGACACCTACATGATCATAAAACTTGTATAAAATTTCCCATCCGAAACTGAGCCTTAATTTTTATTTTATTTATCCTCTTTACCTGGCTCCTGGTGAGTCCGGTTTGTTTTGCCAGCGTCTGCTTGTCAAAATCTTTTGGATATCTGAAAAACAAATTTTATTCAAAATTAACTCAAAACTTGCAAATGGGTTATGAGAAATATAAAGATTTGATTTGCTTACGGGTGAAGGAAGTGTTCAAATAGCCAAGCACGAAGAACTGAGACTGATCTTTCAGGCAATCCTCTTTGGGGTCTCCAAGCATTGTGCTGGATCATTCCCAATTGTTGAATAGCCCTTTGTTGACGAAGATGGTGATCAACAAATTTG